>BJCO01466956.1:0-25584 GCA_018326465.1 Flaveria floridana
CATCACAACAACTGAAGAATACTTCTTCAGCTGTTGTGACAACCTCTGAAGTCTTCAGTACTTGAACTTCAGACTTGAACTTCAGCTGTTGTCATCAGCTGATGTCTTCAGCTGATGTCTTTAGTTGTTGTCTTCAGTCTTTGTACTTCAGCTGATGTCTTCAGTCTTTGTACTTTAGCTGATGAAGTCTTCAGTTGTTGTCATCAACAGCTGATGAAGTCTTCAGCAGTTGTTGTGATGTCTGTGGGACTTAAAGGTTTTTCTGATCTGGCTCATTGGTTCTTTTGGTCTAACACTGGTTAGGGCTGGATGGACAGAGCAGGGAAGAACAGAAGAAAAGAAGAGAAAGTGGGTTGATGTCAAGAAGATGATGGGTAGTAGTAGTTGTTCAAGCAAGAGGTCAGGTGAAGGAATTAGACATGATGATCAGGAAAGAAGGGCACGGAAGTTGTATGTAGGCACAAGCCCCTTCTGCAACAAGTGCAAACTGCACCATCAGGGGGAGTGTAACCCAATGCCCTGTTTTAGGTGCAAGCGAATAGGTCACATAATTAAGGACTGTACGTATGCGCCAGGTAAGCAATGCTATGAGTGTGAAGATCCAGGGCACATGAGGAATAAGTGTCCTAAGCTGGGGAGAGATAAGGATCCCAGATCCAACAAGCCTAAGGGACGAGCATTCATCATGGAACCAGCCGATGCTCGTAAAGAACCTGATGTGGTCAATGGTACATTCCTTATAAACAACCATCCTGCTACCGTTCTATTTGATACTGGAGCAACTGCTAGTTTTGTTTCTAGTACTTTTAGGCCTTTGATTAACTTGAGTGCATGCATCCTGACTGATACGTTTACCATAGAATTAGCTGACGGTAACATCTTAGAAACTAATGAAGTCATCAAGGATTTCTTAATGAATCTAGAAGGAAGTACATTTAAGATAAACCTGATGCCTATTAAACTAGGAGGATTCGATATGGTTGTTGGTATGGATTGGCTGGCTAGGCATAGAGTCGAAATAGTGTGTGATGAACGCCTACTTAAGATACCTTTGAGTTACGGGAAAGTGCTAGTTGTTCATGGCGAAAGAAGTAACATGCTATATCCTATGATATCTCATTTAAAAGCTACTAAGAGTCTTATGAAGGGATGCCTAACATTCATAGTCTATGTGATGAAGGCTAAAGAGGAGAAAAAGATTGGGGATATTCCAGTGGCTTTTGAATATCCGGAATTGTTTCCTGAAGACCTACCGGGACTCCCTCAAAATCGACAGGTTGAGTTCCAGATACATCTACTGCCTGGTGCTGCACCAGTAGCCAAGGCACCGTACCGACTCGCCCCTCCCAAGATGAAGGAACTAATGCTACAAATCCAAGAGCTACTTGACAAGGGATTTATACAGCCAAGTGTTTCTTCATGGGGTGCCCCGGTACTATTCGTGAAGAAGAAGGATGGAACCCTACGTATGTGCATTGATTACACGGAGCTAAACAAGCTGACAATAAAGAAACAATACCCTCTTCCATAAATAGATGACATAGTCGATCAACTACAGGAAGCAAGTTATTTTTCCAAAATAGATTTAAGATCAGGGTACCATCAGCTGAAGATAAGAGAAGAAGACATACCCAAAACGGCCTTTAGAACTACATATGGAAATTATGAGTATCTTGTCATGCCCTTTGGGCTGACTAACGCACCAGCAGCGTTTATGGATCTCATCAACCGTGTATGTCGTCCAAATCTTAATAAGTTTGTGATTGTGTATATCGACGACATCCTAGTCTATTCCCATAGTAAGGAAAAGCACAAGAAGCACCTCAGGCTGATTCTTGAGTTACTCAAGAATGAGCAATTATATGCCAAGTTCTCGAAATACGAATTTTGGATGCAAGAGATCCAATTTCTAGTGTATGCGGTAAACGAAAATGGGATTCAAGTTGACCCTTCTAAGATTGGGTCTATTAAGAACTGGAAAATTCCTGAAACTCCTACCGAGATAAGGCAATTCCTCAGATTGGCCGGATACTACAGAAGGTTCACCAAGGACTTCTCGGGCATTGTGCAACCGTTGACTGCTTTGACTAAGAAGAATACAACATTTATGTGGGAATGAGAGTAGAATGAAGCATTCACAACGCTCAAGGAGAAACTGTGTAGTGCACCTATCCTTTCCCTCCCTGAAGGAGTCGAAGATTTTGTAGTCTATTGTGACGCCTCGCGTCAAGGACTAGGATGCGTACTAATGCAGCGCAACAAGGTAATTGCTTATGCGTCAAGACTGCTGAACGACCATGAGAAGAACTACACAACACACGATCTAGAATTGGTTACCGCGGTGTTTGTACTCAACATGTAGAGGTATTATCTCTATGGCACGAAGTGCATTATCTACAGTGACCATATAAGTTTGCAAAACATTCTGGATCAGAAGATGCTAAACATGCGCCAGAGAAGATAGGTTGAAGTATTAAATGATTACGAATGCGAAATCCGCTACCATCGCGGCAAGGCCAATGTAGTGGCAGATGCCTTGAGTAGGAAAGATAGAGACAAACCCCTTCGCGTCCGTGCCTTAAGGATGAGTGTGTACACCGATCTTATCGCAAGGCTAAAAGAAGATCAAGGCGAAGCATTAAAGGAAGATAAATATGAAGGGAGAACGTGGGTACCGAAGTACGGGGGAATTAGAGAGGTAATCCTCGACGAAGCCCACAAATCTAGGTACTCGGTTCACCCCGGAAGTGACAAAATGTACCAGGATCTAAAGGAACTTTTCTGGTGGCCTGGAATCAAGAAATCAATCCCTATTTATGTTGGGAAGTGTCTGACCTGCGCCATGGTAAAAGCTGAAATCAAAAACCGTCAGGAACGTTGCAACAGCCCGAAATTCCAGAATAGAAATGGGACAACGTCATGATGGATTTTGTTACAAAGTTACCCAGAACGTTTAGATGTCATGATGCCATTTGGGTAATAGTGGATACGCTAACTAAATCAGCTCACTTCTTGCCGATTCGAGAAGACTACGACCTGACGAAGCTGGCCCAACTGTACATCGACCAGGTATGGTGTGCCGCTGTCAATCATCTCCGACCGTGATAACTACTTCACTTCTCGATTTTGGAAATCACTCCAGTAGGCTTTAGAAACCCGTCTAGATTTAAGCACTGCATACCACCCACAAACTGACTGTCAGAGTGAAAGAACCATTCAAACCTTGGAAGATATGCTAAGAGCTTGCGTGATTAACTTTGGTGGGAACTGGGACAACCATCTTCCTTTGGTGGAGTTCTCCTATAATAATAGTTACCACGCAAGTATAAAGGCAGCTCCATATGAGGCCCTATATTGTAGGAAATCCCAATCACCATTGAGTTGGAATGAGATTCGTGACAGCCAAGTAATGGGACCTAAAATCATGCTGGAGATCACCGACAAGATATGCAAAATCAAGGAGCGTTTAAGAGTAGCCAGAGACCGTCAGAAGAAATACGCTAACAGAAGACGAAAACCTTTAGAATTCCAAGTGGGTGATAGGGTAATGCTTAAAGTAGCACCATGGAAGGGAACTGTGAGGTTTGGAAGGAAAGGAAAGTTAAGCCCGAGATACATTGGACCATTTGAGATACTAGCAAGGATTGGCCCCATGGCATATAAATTAAAGTTACCTGAGGAGTTAAGTTACATACATGACACCTTCCATGTGTCAAACCTAAAGAAGTGCCTGGTAGACAAGACCATGGAGTTACCATTGAAGGATGCTAGGATTAATGACAAACTAAACTTTGTGGAAGAGCCTATAGAGATCACTGACTTGTTGGTCAAGAAACTCAGACGAAGCCGCATACCTAAGGTTAAGGTAAGATAGAATTCTAGGAGAGGACCAGAATTCACTTGGGAGTGAGAAGACGAGATGAGAAAGAATTATCCACATCTCTTCAAACCCACCCATTCTAAATCTAACCGAAGCTCAAATTTCGGGACGAAATTTCCTAAACCGTGGGAGAATGTGACAACCGACCTCTAGGTCATTATTTTAACCTTTATCAACCTGCATTATTATCCATTCAATTAATATTAATGTTAATACCATTGGCAATATTAATATTAGCATTATTATTATTGTTGTTATTATTACTATTTTTATTATTTCATGTGCCTTTTTGTGATGATTTAGCTAGTTCAAGCTTTAACTTAGGAAAACTTAGTGTTCCGGGAAAGTCAATCAATCACCCTAGCATAACTTAATTCTAATTGATATAATTAAAATGTGTATGAACACATAATTCTTGGATTAATGCATGCATGATCATGCATAATACTTAACAACTAACTAAATTTTACCATCTAATATACTACACTACACTACAAATTAATACAAGACAATATTATTTACCAATTAAAAATTAAAACTAAAACCCCCACAACAAGACAATTTCGGCCTCCCCCTCTCCACCTATCCACTCCTCTCTTCTCCACTAAACACCACCACCCTTTCCTCCACTCCCATTTCATGCAAACTACACACACTTCTCAAACACACACTCCTCTCATTCTCTCCCTCTCCCTCTCGGTTTCTCTCCAGAAGAAACACACACACACCCACGGTTCCATCACCATTTCAGCCACAAAACTCGAAGAACAACAAAAAACCATCATCAGCCAAGCTCAAACAAGCAAGAAAGTGGCATTTTGTGACCTTTGGTGCACAACTCTAGCAAGAATGAACATTAACAGCCCTTACTCGAGAATCTCCAGATCATTTTTTCCCTCTAAACTCTCCAAATCATGAACCACTTGAAGTGTAAGCAACATCATACCCGAATGAGGCTATATCTTGTGTTTTCTTCATTTTTCTCTCAAAAATTTTACCATTCTTCGATCTAATAGAAACTTGATGCTAACCTTTTTCTTCAGAAGCTTTTAACATAATTGAAGGTATCTTATTCATTTGTTTGGTCATTGTATGGGTGTAACCCGATTTACACTATGAAAACCCTCTTTTTGGGTGTCGTTGCACCCTCTAACTTGCACAACTTGTAACCCTCCGAAGCAAAGATTTTAACCTGCTCAAAAATAGTTTTCTAACCTCATAATAACCTGTTTCTAAGTTACAAAAGGTTTTGGTAATGTTTAAACATGAGTTATAACACTTTACATATGTATAATGGGTGAAAATGGTGAAATCACTATTTTACAACTTTTTCTTGGGCTATATGATAAAACCATGAGTTAGGTTCATTATTTCAATAACTTTTGGATGATATTGGGTGTATGATGTGATGTTAGTGGCTGAAAATAATAAACGTATGGACTTGTAGGTATTTTAAGCTTATTTTGGGACCCGAAAGGTGGTGAAACGACTTAAACATAATAAAATTTGGTTTTAACCATTGTAAAAATAATTCCAGGCTCAAAAAGGGTTAACAAAGTGTTTTGGATCAGATTTGTTTATTAAATGGTCAAAAGACAATTTAAAAGGATTTTTTAGTTAAAAACAGGTATTAACCGGGTAATGTTTTGTGGAAAATCTTAGAAATAATGGTACAAAACCAAAATCTATGGAAACCATGTTATTTCAGTAAGTTAGGTGCTATGAGACTCAAAGGTGTTGAAAAATTGGTCAAACAAATTTTTACACGATCAATTACGAGTAAAAACGCGTTATAACGAGTTAAACCTAAAAACGAGTCTTTCAAATAAAAGAGGCTTAAAATATATTCTCAACATATTATAAAACTTATTAAAATTCCTTAAAATAATATTTAAAGTTCTAAAGACTTAAAACAATAATATTTATTTTATAACCGTTAAAAACCCTCGGTTTTACCGTAACCGGCAACGTAAAACATAAGTATAATAGACCCGAATCTAAATTCTGAAAAATTGGGAATTTAAATTATTTATGATGTATTACTTAACCCCAAAAATCTAATATTTGGCCATAAAAGTCAATAAATAGAAAGAACCAAACTTTAGGGTAGAAAATGTAAATTTTGAAACTTGGAGGTCTAAACTGCAAATTTTGCCAATTACCTATAACCGACCCCCTTGAACTAATAATCATTTGGTGAACTTAAACTAACTTGTATAAATGATCCAGCATAGTAAAACATGCATGTTTCCTTAAGAACCCCAAACTTACTATAAAATGAAACTTTTTATACAAGGCATAGCAAATCAAAATCTCGTTGGACATTTAACCTCATGGCACACCTAGTGCACCTTCCATAACCTTGGAATCAGTGGCTTATCACTTAAATCTTGATGATAGGGTGCAAGACTTAAAACTTTTCCCGGTACACGAAGAACCCGTTGCTTGAAACTTAAGGTGAGTTCTAATGACCCCTTTTTACTACTATTTTTGGGATGAAGCATGCTCTGTTTAAACTAAACTATTTCTGTTTTATATTATGATGCTATATGTTGTGGTAATGTTGATACCTGCTGATACTTGTATCACAGTCATTAATTCTTTTATGAACCGCTTGTTTTATATGGGCAGATCTACTTGGGGAATCCCCCACACACAGCGCATTCCGTGATAAACGGGAAGGGTACCACACTGAGATCCTGCGGGGTCATTTGTGGTATGTATGGTACACTGGTTTGAGGCTCGGTACTTCCTTCGGGATTAACCGGTATCACTTAACTTTTGAAGAGGCTAGCCAGGACTGAGTGTAGGGTTGATTATGATCCCCCACAACAATGAACCTATGATTCTTTTAAATCAAATATGGATTCTATTGAATCCTTTTGTTTTTAAACTTCAAGCACTTCAAATCACCAACTTTTTAGTTGACTCAATTTTCTTTTTAGCATGTTTCAGGTAATCCGTGATGGGAGACTAGCTGATGTAGAAGACCTTGATCTAGCTCCATGACCCATGGCATTGGCTTGTTTTGTTTCAAAACATCCTGAACAATTTACACTTGTTATTGTTGGAAACGGTTTGTACTGATGAATTATGTACTTGTGTTGGGGGCTAGACCTACTTCTAGCACGGTATTTCTTTAAACATTAATGCCATGTGATATTCTCTCCTTTTGTTCTCTTATGATGGTTGTTTCTGCTGCCATATGTTGTTGCTAGTCTGTGACGTCCCACCCTACCTGGGCCCGGGGTGTTACACCTATCATCACTTTTGTTTCTGTATAGCCATCTAGTACCGATAGGATATTAACCTTTAGGTAGATCTACCAATTGCCATACTTCTTGTTTCTTGAACTGGAGGAACTCTTCCTGCATTACCCCGATCCAACTATTGTCTTGAAGAGCCTTTTTTAAGTTCTTGGGTACTGTCTGACATAGACAACAAGAAAACAAATGATGCTTAACATCGGATGATCCTTAGGTATCTTTGTAGTTGGAATGGAGTCACCAGCAATTAATACATCAGGGTTAAAGACATTTAGATCATCATGGTAATAGGCACGTTCAGGTTGTGATGTTGGAGAGTTATGAAAGTTATTGATACACGATGTCCCTAGTTTATGTACTTAAATGTCTATGTATTTCATTTCTTACACATGTGTAATCCAAGAACTTAATGTAATAAGATATATGTGTTTGGATGTTTATTTACTGTTGATTATATCATATTATTATAGTATTTATTATTACACATATGAATGAACATTATATATAGGTTTGAGGTTGTTGTGCATAGCTCTGAGTCAAGAATAATTCAGAAATGCGTTCGACATAGTCTTGTGGTTATTCATGCAAATGGACCATGCTCATGGACCAGACGCACGAATCGACCATACTTATGGATCAGTCGCACGACTGAACCAGGTGGCTGGATCAGTCGCACGACTAAGACATAAGATTGACTCAGTCGCATGACTGAACTTTCAGTCATGCGTATGAATCAAACACATGACAGTCGCACGACTGAATCATGCTAATGGCTCAGTCGTACGACTGTATACTGAAAACCTACAAATACCACATAATTCGTGGAAAAACATAATTCTTTTCAATTTTATCATACCCTAGCCATCCAAAGCGTCCCGGTTCATCCATCCAACTTCAAAGTTCGTTCCTGATCGATTTCAATTCGTCCTTAACCTTTGCTTAATCGTTAGGTCGATCAGGTTGTCATTCTTACTGATTGGATCACTAATCAAATAGAATTCTACGCTATTTGATTTGGTCCTAACAAGTGGTATCAGAGCTTTGGTGCGTGATTCTTCTTGGATTCGATTGGTGTTCTTGTTAAAACTAACGTTTTAATTCAAAAGATCGGTTTTTTTTATTCAAAAGGTGTTTTTGAAGTGTTTTTGATTCAAAAGTTTCAAACAGTAGATTAGGGTTTATGAAAAATCATTTTTGGTGTCAAAGTGTCCAAAGTTTCGAATTTTTCATCCACAACATCTTCGGTCGTACGAATAGCTCAATCGCACGACTAAATCCTAATCGTACCATTCAACCGCATGACTGGACTTAGTCGCATTGCTCGTTCACACGATTAAGCTAACCCACACGGTTGAAATCATTTGCATCCATCAATCGCACGATTGAACTCAGTCGCACGGTTGAAGTCAGTCGCTCTCTCAAATCGCACGATTGAACTCATTCGTACTCTTCAATCGCATATTTGATTTTGTCATATACTAAAATTTCAAGTTTGAAACTTTGGACGATCAGAACTCTACGTTTACTGCTGGGAAGGACTCACGTATCTAGAATCTACTACTTCTGCAAAATGAGATTGGGAATCATAACAAATCACTGAAACTGTTGACTTTGGATGAATACCCGCAATGGAAACAACGGTTTGAAATCTTTCTGAACGGTGTTGATCCTAATCTCTGGACAGCCATTAAGACTGGTTATACTATACAAGTTGGTGCTAATGGGGTAAAGTTGACTTTAAGTGGTATGAATGAGGGACAAAAGGTTGCACACAATGCTAAGAAGAAACCTTATGTTTTATTGACTCAGTCAATTCCTAAAGACATCTTCCATCAGTTTTAAGAACATAAGCAATCTGAGAAGTTATGGGAGGCTCTTGAAAAGAGGTACGATGGTAATGCAACCTTGAAGGCGCTGAAGACTAATGCTCTCAAAAAGGAATTCGATAACTTTTCACCAATAGGGAATGAGAGCTTAGATGACATCATTGATAGATTTTATCATCTGATGAGTGAGCTGCATACTCAAGGTGTTACTACATCAATGGAGGATAAAGTATCAAGTTTTGCTGATGGTCTGCCGGATAAATGGGATCCCTTTGTGTCTAATCTAAGACAAAATGATACTTTTGTAACTTTAGACATCAATGATTTCATCTTGAAGTTAAGGGAGAAGGAACTACGTTTGAAAAACAAGTCAAAGAAAGGATCTTACACTCAGAATCCTTCACTCTATAATGTTACTCCTAACCCCGTTTCATCCGGAGCACATATTCAGACAACTTTTGTTTCCAACACATCTGGAACTTCTCAAAGTAGCTATTTGGGAAGTGATTCATCAGGTTCGTCTGGAACCTAATCTACTCTTCCTGACTCTAATTCCACCAAGCTGAAGACTGAGAATCTGGGGAATGTTACTTTTAAAGTAGCAAAATAGCATATGGATATTCTTGCTGCAGTGGTACACTCTTATGTTGGTTTAGTTGCAGGTAAGATCGGAAATTGTCATCTAGCCGATGAAGATTATGAGCAGGTAGATGAAACTGAGTTAGAAAGAATGGATATCATGTGGGCCTTAGCCAGTTTGTTAGAAGGGCTAAGAAGTTTGTGAAGAAGACGGGACAGAATCTGGTTGCTACCAAAGAGACAACTTTTGGTTTTGATAAAACCAAAGTTACATGCTTCAACTGCAGTGAAAAGGGTCATTTCAAAAGAGAGTGCATGAAACCTAAAAAGACCGGAAATGGTAACCCCTTCTCATCGATCAACTGTCAGGACAAGGAAAAGAAAGTTGCATCAACAAGTCAGGATTCTAAGGCATTGGTTGCTCAAGGAGATGAAGGACAGGATTGGTCCTTCAGATTTATGTCAGATGGAGACGCTAATATGGCAATGGTAGAAGATCTTGATGATGGGTCAGCAAGTGAAAGAGATAACATAGCTGATAACGCCAATTCAGACGTTGAAGAAGCTATGAATGCTGTGGATCATTTGGTTGAAGATAAATTGACTGCTGCTAGCACGGAATCTCCCGTCATCAAGGAATCCAAGTTTGTGTTTATGGCGGACACTTCCAGTTCTACACAAGTAGATACTAAAGGTGAACTGTTTGATAAACATGCTTGTGTTGAATGTAATAAATTTCGTGAAAGCATAGACATAAAATTTGCTAGGTTGTTAGATCATAATGACAATCTAGTAAATGATCTGAAATTACGCAATGAGGCTAACAAAGTTTTAAAACAAAATGAAAGTAGCTTTAAAGAAAATTTTGATTTGTTAGGAAAGCAACTTAGGGAAACCGAGGTTATTGCCTTTAATCAAGCAAATGTCATTAAGTTCTATCTTAAAACAATTGAGGACGCTAAGAAAGAAAAAACCATTTTGCAAGTTGAAATTGAATCATTAAATCAAAAAATGCATATTCGAGCTAGTTCATTAGACATTGTTCAGAACATAGTCAAAGAGAGAAATGGTGGGGAAGGGCTTGGTTATAAGGTTGTGCCGCCACCACATGCGATCCTTTTAAATATGAAATGTCGACCAATAAATAATAACCCTATCAAGGATCATATGGTGACTACCCCTCTAGTCAGTGATCCAGATTCCACAGTTAAACCTGTACAATCGGTTACTGAAAAGAAGGGATCTAGTTCAAGCATGAAAGATGAGGCTGTCAATAAAAATAAGAATGATGAGAATAGCAATGCCATTCTTGGGTTGGGTTCAAAAGTAAATGTTTCAAAACCAACTCATTCTAAATCTGTTCATCATTAAAATCTTAACAAAATGAAAGTGAAATGTAATCAAAATGTAAAACCAATCAAATTTGTCAAAGAAGGTGAAAAACCTAAAGTTAAGATGCAAGAGACCAATTCTACCCCACTCTCCCCCGCACCAAAGATCTCCCAGACCAGTTGAAGGGAGGTCCTATTATAGTTGTTGAAAACGAGGACATATTTCTTCAAATTGTTCTTACTATGAGACACCAAGAAGAAAAATTGAAATTTGTCATGACAATAAACCAAGGTTTTCTAAAACAAGATCAAATACCCCTCCCAAATGCCAAAGTCAACACATACAAGCTCCTAGCAAAGCTGTGTTAACTGAGGAAACTCCTAGGGTGGAAAGCAAACCGAAAGTTCAAACTATAAACCAGTCATCTGTTTATCACAAACAAGCCTTACACAAAACTGGTTTGTGGAACGCTAAATCAACAAGTGTGTCTGAGAGTGACGACAAGATGAAGAAGAATGTGTCTTCCTCTTACGGAGGACATTGGGTGGAGTTTGTAATGTGTGATGCCTCTGGGAAACCCAAGCCAGTTAAGACTTGGGTCCCACTCCTGAACTAATCATTTCCATTCTTGTGCAGGTTGTCCGCTACAGCTCTATCACTAACACCTGGATTATTGATAGTGGGGCATCCAAGCACATGATCGGGAATCTGTCTCTCCTTTTCAATGTCAAACAATTCAAAGGGGGCACGTATCTTTTGCAGGAAATAAAGGAGGTTATATCATAGCTCAAGGTGAAGTGGGTAATGAGAGAGTGAAGTTTGATAAAGTCAACTATGTTCAACAACTGGAGAACAATTTACTCTCAGTTTCTCAAATCTGCGACAAGGGCTTCAAAGTTGTATTCGATAATAAGAGATGCTACATTCTGAAGAAGATTATGTTATCTCTATGGAGAAAGTTCTAATGTCAGCTTCAAGATATGACCTGTATGTCTTGGATATGTCAAAAGCTTCCACAACTGAGTCTGATGCTCAGTGTTTCCTGCCCAAAGCCACCGATAGGGATTCTAATTCGTGGCAAAGGAGAATGGGGCACATCAATCCAAGGAAGATGAATCATTTGGTTCAAATCAACTGGTTGAAGGCGTAACGGCCAAGAACTTTTAGCTTCCAGATTTTTGTATAGCATGCAAGAACGGGAAACAGACCAAAAAACCTCACAAATCTAAGAAAGTTCACTCTATTGAGATTCCACTGGAGCTAATGCATATGGATCTATTTGGTCCTGTCAGTACTAAAGGCATTGCTGGAGATTGGTACTGTTTTGTAGTAACTGATGATTATTCCAGATTTTCATGGGTGATGTTTCTCAAAACAAAGTCAGAGACGTTTGAGTCTTTAAACATTTGGTTACTACACTAGAGTCTCTTTATAAGCTAAAAGTAAGGAAGATTTGTTCAGACAACGGATCTGAATTCAATAATCAGTGGATGGAGGCTTTTTGTCGAGAGAAATGGATTGTTCATCAATTCTCTTCTTCCTACACTCCACATATGAACGGAGTTGCTGAACGCAAAAATTGAAGTTTGATTGAAACTGCAAGGATGATGTTGGTAGATTCAAAACTACCTATTCAATTCTGGAATGAAGCAGTTGCTAATGCATGCTACACTCTCAATCGTGTATTAGTTGTCAAATGTCATGGTAAAACCTGTTATGAGTTGCTTCAAAGGTGTAAACCAAACTTTGAGTATCTGGAACCATTTGGAGCTCCTAGCATGTTGCTGAAGAAAACTCAGACTGGTAAGTTTCATGAAAAAGCATATGAGGGAACTTTTCTGGGATACAATATACCTAACAAACGAGTTTATAATAACTTTACGCGTCAAGTTGAAGTGTGGTGCAACATAGATGTGCAAAGATTGACCACCCCCTTGCTGGAAAAGGTACATCACTTTTCTTCGATTATGATGGATTTTTCAAGTCCTCCAATCTTCCTCCTGCTAATTCCGATGACAAGGCAGGTGCTCAAATGATGTATGATGTCCTGCATACTCCTAATTCAGACTCAAGCATTCATGCTCCATTCGATGATGCTTCAGGTGCTTCAGAGGAAAATCTGGAAGTCAGTGATCACTCCTCAGATGTAAGTACACCTGCATCCGACAGTGGATCGGCTGAAACTTCTGGGGCAAATGATCAACCAGTCATAGATGAACCAGTAGTTCTGAATCTGGAAAATGAAGTAGTCGTGCCTACAACTCCAGTTACAAGGATTAGTGTGAATCATGCCCCAGACAACATCATTGGGGATCTACTCTCTGGGGTTAAGACAAGAAATCAGCTATACATAGCTGATTATGCGGCGGTGATGGAAAAGGGATACATACATGATGGGGCATTTAAGTGTTTTTTTCTCACGTCGAGCCCAAGTATGTAAGCAATGCCTTGAAAGATGAGGCATGGGTAAATGCAAAGCAAGAAGAACTTCTACAGTTTTAAAAGCTAGGTGTTTGGACACTAGTTGACAGACCCAAGGGTGCAAAGGTGATTGGCACAAAATAGGTACTTCGTTGCAAGAAAGATGACCAGGGGGTCATCATCAGAAACAAGGCATGGTTAGTAGTTCAAGGGTTCAGACAAGTTGAAGGCTTGGACTATAATGAGGCATTTACACCAGCGGCTAGGATGGAAGCAATTAGGATCTTCCTAGCCTATGCATCCTACATGAGATCAAGGTGTATCAATTGGATGTGAAAAGTGCATTTGTACATGGTGAAATCCGTGAGATAGTATGCGTCAGTCAGCAAGAAGGTTTCGAAGATCCTTATCATCGAGACAGAATTTATAAATTGGACAAGGCTTTGTATGGGCTACATCAAGCCCATCAAGCCTGGTATGAGAAGCTGTCTACACACCTGCTGAAACATGGCTTTCGAAGGGGAGTAATTGACTGCACGTTATTCATCAGAGAAAAGGATGGTGATTTACTACTAGTTCAGATACATGTGGATGACATAATCTTCAGTTCCAAAAATGAAGCATTGTGTAAAGAATTTGAATTGGTGATGAAAGATGAATTTAAAATAAGTGCCATGGGAGAGACAAAGTTCATTCTGGGATTACAGATGGATCAAACACTAAATGGAATCTTTCAACATTAGACAAAATACGTGGGGGACATTCTGAAGCGGTTTGATATGCAAAATGTCACGATTGTTGCTACCCCTCTTGCTACGAACCACGATGTGGCACCTGATGAAAATGGAGATTTGGTAGATGCCACCATGTATCGTGGAATGATCGGATCTCTAATGTATCTCACAGCTTCTCGTCCTGATATCATGTACGCTATGTGTCTCTGTTCCCGATATCAGTCAAAGCCAAAAGTAAATCATCTAATTAGGGTGAAGAGGATCTTTCGTTATTTGAAGGGTACTCCAACACTCGGGTTATGGTATCCTCATAAAAATGACTTTGAACTTACAGCGTATAGTGACTCA
The DNA here is from genome assembly GCA_018326465.1 of Flaveria floridana. Taxonomy (NCBI): domain Eukaryota; kingdom Viridiplantae; phylum Streptophyta; class Magnoliopsida; order Asterales; family Asteraceae; genus Flaveria; species Flaveria floridana. Next base: position 14,387 of record BJCO01466956.1, read on the forward strand.
GACTATGGTGGATGCAAGATGAACTACAAGTAGACATCTATGGGGTGTCAATTTTTTAGAAGGCAGTTAGTCACCTGGCAATGTAAGAAACAGACGTCTGTTGCTCTGTTAACATATGAGCTGAATATGTTGCTGCTGTAAGTTGTTGTTCTCAAATCATCTGGATTCAACAACAAATACGAGACTATAGTTTGCAATTTACTAACACTCCTATCTTTGTTGATAATTCTATTGCTATAGATGTAACTAAAAATATGGTACAACATCCGGAGAAAGAGGATGTGATTCCGGAGAAGTCGAGTTCATAGTCCGTCCGTATGTTTCTTAGTTTAAATTTCCTGTCAAATTTAATCAAAAACTCAAAAAGATTTTCCGTTTTAGAATTTTATGGGGAGAATGTTTAAGTTTCAGTATTTAGTACTAAAAAAAAGGGGCAGGCAGGTAAGCTAAAAAGCAACAAAATCAAAACAAAGAAATTGATTCAGTACAATGGGAAAATGATAGTACACAGGCATCTTATTATTTGGGACACCAAAAGCAACTTTAGGTTTGCAAAGTTATATGAAAGTCAAAGAAAAATTACAAGTTTGAGAAGTCAAAGCCTAATAAGTTGAAAAATGATAGTAAGCTAGCATGTTACTGTGGTTACATGGAGAAAGTAGATCTAGGGGTTGCAAGTTCATTATATGATGTGTCGGTAGATTCAACATAATAGATTAGTAGACATCATTGGTGAATCACGCGAATTAAATCATTCAACACGTCGTGAGTTCCTATCTTATCCCTGGTCTGCACAATCAATAATTTTCCAATAAAGGGTGAAGAACAAAAAGAAAGCCACAAATGTGTTCGAAAGACCAAAACTATGAGCAAATCACATGACAAATGTGAAACGCAATCAAGTTAATGACAAATGTCGTTGCTGCGTTAAACTAATTATAAAAATGCTCCAACAAGAAGATAGGTTATGTGTCTCTCTGCTATGTGATGGCATTGACCTGAGGATAAGCATAACCTATATATTCTAAGAATTCATTGTTGTTTGCACCTCTCTGTTGTGCTATGGCACTGACCTGAGGCTTAGCATCACTTTGAAAGCTCTTAGAATAGTTTCTTCTTGACAAAAACCTATAGACCATTCAAAATCTCCTAAGGAAGGTTGATTACCATATAAGTGTGGGATCCACAAATGCCTGTTAACTTAATACACCTAATTAATCACCAATGTGTGTCAAAAATCTATGTATGGATTTATGTGGACAACTATACTGACAATCATCATGGCTGCATCTCCTGATGGTCAAAATCAATGTGTGCTACATAACAGTTCTAGCATGATTTCATGTTAGTGCCTTTAACTCTTAGATGAAATAGATTAAGTGTAATGTATATTTAATGTTCTTTGTTATTGATATAAATATAAAAGGTCCCAAATGATTATGTTTTATGCCTGTCTGATTCCATATGAATATTTCTAGAAATGATGAAAATGTTTGAAGTTGTTCTGCTCAGGGAGAGAAATTGTTTAAGTGATATTTAAAAGTTTTCAACCCTCCTCAAATGAAAAAGACAAAAATATGTCTTGTTTTAGTTTATTTAAATTTTTTCCTGTTTTAGTTATGTTTGTATTGAGTCGATGTCGGACTATGTAACCAGACTGAACTCTGTGAATAACACATAATGAACCGAACGTTTACTGTGAGAAGCTTGTTTCTGAAAGATAAAAGGATCACGTCTGAGGTGAACAAAAGGTTTTCAGTTAAAACGATCACATCTGAGGTGATCAAAAGGTTTTCAGTTAAAAGGATCATGTTTGAGGTGATTAAAAGGTTTTTAGTTAAAAGGATCACGTCTGAGGTGATCAAAAGGTTTTCACTTAAAAAGGATCATGTCTGAGATGATCAGTGGTCATAATGTCATTTATCAAAAATAAGTATGTGAAATAGTGGGCCAAACGAAGTCAAATCCATAAGTATGGCCGAATCGCATAACTGGACCATAAGTATGAGCCAATCGCACGATTGTACCATAAGTATGAGTCAATCGCACGATTGGACCAATAGTATGGGCAAATCACAGTACTGGATCACAAGTATGGCTCAGTCACATGACTAGACCATGAGGATGGCCGAGTCGCACGATTAGCAAACTTTGTATGAACCAATCGTACAATTGGTTGAATGGGTATAGGTCAATCATACGACTGAACCTCAGTCGCACGTATGAACCATACGTATGGGTCTATTCGCACGTCTGAAACTCAAATCAGTATAAAAAGGGGGTTCAGTCGGTCGTAACCCTACACTTTATTTCAAATTCTCTCTAAACAACCGACTACCCAAGGACCCCTTTTCAATTTTTTCATGTGATTTCCCTAGATTTCTTGTTGCTAACGGATACACATTCATCTACAGGTACAGTGAGGATGAAATCAAGACACATGATAACGTTAAAAGAATCTAAAGTATCTGAATGATTTAAGACTAAAACCAAACTATATAAATCTAAAATTGGACCTTTCAATGGTCTTAAAAGTGAACCTAAAAGATAATAGGTGTAACACCAAGTCTTGGCGCGTCTAATGAATCTAATCTTGATGTGAATATGATTGTTTTGACAAAGATTCAAAATCTTGGACTCGCATAGTATGTTTGCGACTAGACATACTGATGAACTTCAGTCGTACGATTGAGCTAGATGCATGATTCAATCGCACGATTGAATCAATCAGTGACTTAGTTGCTCGACTGACTCTACCACATATCATGGCACACGACTAAGCTCAGTCGGTGGCTTAATCGTACGACTGAGCTCAGTCGTGTGGTTCAATAGTACTATTGAAGCAGTGTGATATGATCTGTTCAAACTCAAAGTTTCTTTTTTTGTGAACGGGTCTAACATGTTTGTTGCTTGTATTGCAGTTAAATGGTTGATAGCTGGACAATGAGTACTAAGCACATCATCTGTGCTTATCTCAACACGACTTCCCGGAATGCCGCAGAGTTTGTTAGGATTATCGAGTTCCTACGACAATCCAGGATATACCGAGCTATATCGATTCCCTCCACTCCTTACCGCTCTCTACATCAGGCATTCCGGGAGAATGCTATTGTCGACAGATTTGTCAAGCCATTCGGGATCAGGAGCTCCATTTTTGGACAAGACATAGACATCGGGAGGATGATTTGAGGAGAGTATTGGATTTGGGAGATGATATGGATTGTCCCACCAAGCTACATCCCATGACAGTTAGGGGATGCTTTATACGGATTAAGTACGCCGGCGACATTAATGCCGGCATGCTTAACAAGAGCAACATGTGCCCGCCTTTCAAATACTTGGCATATGTGATTCTGAAGTGCATAGCCTCACGACACGGTGGTTTCGACGAGATGAGCGATTAGATTCAAAACGTGTTTTTTGCGTCAGTGCTCAACCACCCATTTAGTTTCTCCAAGATGTTCTTCAATTACAAGAGGGAGAATATCGAGGCAAAGGGGAAGGACGATTTTTGCATGTATCCCTGGTTTCTACAGCTGCTCTTCAACGAGAAGCTATGTAACCTACCTAAGCTTAAGGACGATGAGGTGTCATTGGAGGTGATGGATGACACGACTCTAGGAAGGATGAAGGTATATTGGGGAAAGCAGGTTAAGCCCCCAGTGAGAAGGTTGTTCGGCCATCTAGCTAATGTTGATTATGTCACGCCGGCCAGGAAGAAGTGGCGCCATGATAATAGTGACTCAGATGTTGAGCACGTATTGATTCCAGGTGATGATGAGGATGACGACGATGATGACCAAGATAAGGGTCAAGGTGGTGGAGGTGAGGGCTCGAATCAATCCAGACCCACTAACACATCTACAGTCCAACCACCACCTCAGAAGGGTGGTTCATCAGCTACTGGTGGGTCTTAGCAAACTGTCATCCACCAGGACAACCTGATCGGTGAGGATATCGTAACTTTGATCTAGAGGAAGAAGATGATGATTCTGAGAAGGAACCTCTAGTGAGACAAGTCGGCAGTGATAGGATCAAATGTATAGATCTGTGATGATATTAGTTAACAATTCAATGAAAACACAAGCAAAGTAATCAAATCAAAGCACAATATCAGCAAAATTCAATGAGTTTATTGATATAAAGCAAAGACAATTACAAAGTGTGTAACTAGCAGATCCTCGTCTATCTAACTTACACATGTGTAAGCTATATATACTACCAATAAACAAAAAAAGGAACTAACTAATTACAAGACTAGTCCCTATACTATTACAAAAGATAAAAAGACACATAAAGACAAAATGTTAATCTTTAAAGAAGCACTAACAATACTCCCCCTAAGATTGACATTGTCTTCAGTCTTTAAAATCTTCAGGCTTCAGTTTTTTTATTTTTTATCTTCTTCTCTTCATCTGATCTTTAGTCTTTATCTGCTCCATTCTTCTATTCTTCAATCTTCTGTCTTCTCTTGTCTTGCACCTTCATCTTTAATCTTCAAAAAAGTCTTCAGGTTCTTCTTTGACTTTGAACATCGGTTTCTTTTTGAATAGTTCTTGTTCCTTTAAAGCATTTGCAATTGCTAACTTGAATTTATGTGCAAGAATTCCTTGTTCAGGTCATGAATCATTAGTCTTTATCTCCATTTGGCTCATTCTTTCTAAAGTCTCTTTTGAAAGTCTAGTGATGTCCCTATTGGCGTATAATTCGATAGGATTTGAGCTTTCCTTCAAATATACTTCCAATACACCTTTTCTTGAGATACGCATGAACTCTATATCCTTTATGTCTTTCTTCACAATGTTGGTGTATGCAAGAGCTTTTCACAGAGATATTCTTTCCATAGCAGCATTCATCACGTTGATGATGTAAAGAAAATATTTCTTATCTTGCTCAGCGACATCTGGTGATACCTTCTCAAATTTTTGAACAGATAGAAATAAGATATAAATTGGATGAAGTAATTTGAGTTCAAAAGCACCAATCGGTGTAATCATGTCCTCATCCTAGTGTTTGAGATTGCGGACCAGTTTAAGCTCAAAAGTCTCTGTATTATAAAACAATCTAAGAATCGGTTTGGACTTTTGGGTTCCATCTATCACTTTTAATCCTGGGGTAGTTACCTTTTCAAAATATTTGTCACAAAATTCAACCATAAAGTGTTCTTCTTCAGATTGTAACCCCCTTATCTTTTTATTCTTCTTTAGCATAGAAAAGTATTCCTTATCTTCCTGATCACATCGAGTTTGAAGGAAATTACTTGTTCTAGCTAATCCTCTCCTCAAAAGCTCCACAAACATATCTCCTCGTTTGGATCCAAATGGATTAATCAAAGGAAGTTTGTTTAATTCTTTCAAATCTTGCACAGGAAGTTTAATGATGCTAGAGTAAAAGTGATAGACATCACAAACAGCATTTATTCTTTTAATAAAAAATGCATCAAACATATCATCATACTTCCATGCGATGATCTTGACTTGGTTTGTGAAATCAGGAGCAATCATTGCATTCAATAATTCATCAATGGATTGTCCTTTTTATGACATTTCTTACCAAGTCTCCTGTAGATCTGGCACTATCAAAAATTTGTCTCTATTCAGTGGAAGCTTTATAAACTTGCTTTTCTGAACTAGAGAACATCTGAATCAGCTCTTGTCTACTCTCATGAGCACTAGACTTCTGTGCCATTTGTCTAATCTCTTCAGGTTTCAAAATTCTTTTCCTCTTTATGATATCCAAATACTGAGGATTATCAGTATCTAGAATAAACATTTTATTAGATTGCTTCTCAGTTTGTTGGAAGCTTTTGACAAGATTTCGCAAAGATACAGATTGAAGTCGTTTTAATCTCTTCCATGGATAATTTCGAGCCTGCAACCAAGACCTTAAGGCAGGAATACTCATTTCGTCTGGGTCTGGATGGTGCGACTATGATCTGGGGACTTCTTCAATATTTATGCTCTCCTGAGCTTGATTCCATTCTCCATGTTCGATGACAATCTCATTAGGCTCAATTGGGGCAACAGACTCAGCAGCTATATATTTCTCATATTCATCATTGATTTGAGAAACTATCAGCCCATCCAAAAATACCCTATCGTATTTCATCCTCACAAGATAATTATATCCCATCCTCACAAGATAATTATATCTGTCTTCAAAATCTTGAGGAATATCATCATGTTCTTGAACTGGCTCGAATGAAGAGAAAGTTGTTTCAAATTGAGCTTCTTCTATGTCTTCATCATCAAGTACCTCATCATACCATTCATCACCATATTCTTCTTTAATGTCTTCTAAAGCAACAATTTTCTCTTGAATATATTGCTCTTGTGCTCCTTGCATCTCTTCTTCACCAACCTTTTCAATCCTTTGCAATTTTGTAGAAGACTCAGGTAAAACTGTAGCTTCTATGTCATCTAATTTTCTCTTACCTTTCTCCATCTCAGCATTCTTTTCTACATCAATTGGAATCATTTCAGAAACAATCATGATTTCTGGAGAGTTTGGTTTTTATGATTCCTTTGACTTATTCAATTCTTTTTTCAATTTTTCATTTTCTTCAAGTAGTTTCTTATGTTTCTCTTTAAGAAGATCATAATCCCTTATCATCACTTCAAAATTCATGATGACATCTTTTTTGTCTTTAGCAAAAACCATAAGCTTTTCATCCTTGTATTGATTTTCTCGCTTTAATTTTTCATTTTCTTCTTTGAACTTTTTCATTTCATTTTCAAGAGATATGTTCATCTCTTTTAGCTTTTCATTTTCAGCTTTCAAATCATTAATTATTTTCTCTTGAGCAAGATTTTCATCTTTTAGTTTTTCAAGCTCATCCACATCCAAGATGTCTTCAGTTTGTACAGACACATTTTATGCTGTAGTAACTGGTATATCATCAGTCTCTTCTTGTACTGTACTTTAAAAAACAGGCCCAGAAAGCATTGCTTCTATAAAATCAAAGTCAAATGTTTGATTTTGTGAATCTTCATAATGCACTGTAGTTTCAGCATGCACATTTACGTCTAAATCTTCATCTTGTGAATCATTTAGAGTTTCCTCATACATGACACCAGCAGATGTTCCTTCACCCAAGTTATGGGTCTCAGAAACATGATCAGAAGAAGTTCTCTCACTGCTAACTGAGTGATGTGCTTCAGTAGCACCATCAGCACCATCATCATCATCACTATCATCATCTTCTTAAGATGAGCTCTCAGTAGCATCATCATCCTCATCATCATCTTCTTCATCAGAATCATCAATCGTCTCATCCATAATATCTTCAATTAGATCATTTGGATCTATAAGCTCATATTCAGTCAAGTGGAAGTGTTGTTGATTGATGTCTACATTATCCATTGCAACATTCCTTATGTAGTCAAAAAGTGGAATGTTTGGGGCACCTGTAATGACAGCAAGTCTTTTGTAAACCACTTCAGACATGTGCTCTAATTGCAATTTATCACCTTCCACACCATCAACATAAAGATCAGGATTATCTTTATTAATCAGCAGCTGAAGGAATCTAGAATGCATCAAGTACTTATGTCTCCTTCCTCTTTCTAAATTTAAGATGAATCCATTCATGATCCATTTTTCCATATTAAATCTCCTGTTGGTGGCTAAAGCAATGATTGGAGATGCAATATCCACAGGAAATGAATCCCAGCCAGCACTCCTCTTCGACATGCACTGCTGAAAGATATAGCATAATAATTTACGGTGATTATACACCCTTGCCCTATAGAATTGCTTCTTTAGGAAGTGATCAGGATGACCCATCTTTAAGAATACTTCCTTACATTCGTTGAATGTATACTCAGCTAGATGTTCGACTTTATTCTCTTCAAGTCTAAGAGCTGTACGAATGGCTTGCTTTGAGACTTCAAGCATTCTATCATTAGTGATAATGCCCTCACCACTTTATTTCCAGCCTCATCTAATTCAACTTTGGCTGTTCTCCAGAATCTTTTAATTAGTCTTGCATGAATCATAGGCCTTGCACACATTGCATAGACATATTTAGTCCTTAGCAAGAATCTGATCATTTCCTCATAACCAGTGGCTTCTCTACAATCTTCATCTAAGAATGCAACTACATTATGCTTTGGCTCAAACTTTAATTCTGCCATCTGCACAAACAAACAAACAAGTTTAGTTAAGATGATGAATTTGACATGATTTAATTATTGTTAAACTTTGAATTGATATACACGAATTATTATGTTTTAAAACACTTAGGTTTTATTTATCATCAAGTGTAATTAATCAATTTCTAGAATTAATAAAAATTCTATCAAAATCATATTGATTACACTTTGTTGTATTTTTTATTTAAAACATATTAATTCAGACGCATGGTATCATGAGAACCGTCTAAACACTTGTACAAATTTACCTAAGTTCTCAGACAGGTAACAACTGTTCAGATGCATGGGATCATGAGAACCGTCTAAACACTTGTACAAATTCTAAAAACTCTTCATACACCTAAAAACGACTTATGGTCACTGTTTAGACGCACGATATTCAAAACACTTGCATTTTTCACATCTTTCATCTGAACACTGTTTAGACGTATTAGCACTGTTCATGTACTAATATTCAAACAATTTTCAGGATTTTGAATTTTTCTCACAAAATTACATTTTTGACCCTTAATTTTCACTTATATCCTTTTAACCCATTTTATTTTAATTTAAATTTTCAAAATTAATTTTTCCTTCATTTTTGTCTCAAAATAAATAATTTTTCTTGTTTTCAACATTTGAAAGAAGCTTTTACACTTGCAAATTTATATAGGTTCATTTTATCATCATCAAAATTTTACATTATCAACCACACACATACTTTGAATATAAAGCATCATCCTTTCAATTTAACATTTTTATTTTGATTTTCTGAGACAATTCTTTTTTTTATTGTTCCCCCTAAACTTTTAAGTTTTTTTAAAAAAACTTAGAAGTTTCCCAAGGTAACAAAATAAGATCACACTTATCATTGTCAAATTGCCTGCACAAAAAAAATGCATAAAATCAAAATTAAAGCAGAATGAAAATCTAATAGTTACAATAGAATCATTGTCTGCAGTGAGATCATATCAGTGAAGATCAGCACATTAAAATAAAATAAAATGTGAATAGTCATAGACAATGAATAAATCCTGATCAAGTGTGTTCCAAGTCAGTGATAGCACAACAAAGGAGACACAAGATCTAAGGACAGAAACTGAGTGTTTTTGACAAAAATATCAGCTCATTTACTTGTTCAGTTCTTGGATTTATTAGGGTAGAGTGAGATATGACATGATGTGACTCGTATTGAAGACTTAGAGAGATCAACTATCATCAAGACATGCAGGTAAGCACACATTCTCAACTTATTACCTGACAAATATGCATAACCAGAGCTTATGTTACTTAACGTAATAAAGAATGATCATGGATAACCATTTGATCAACCCTAACCATCCATTTGAATGGGTTGTGCACATTGGCATCTTTTGCATCAAAGGATAATATCCAGGTTTGTAATGACTTAAAACAGAGGATATCTCAGCACTTCAGGTCTATGATGTCTCATAACAGAGAAGTGAGATGATGCTTGTAACAGATCTCATGATTAGTCACATCACCATCAGGTGTAAGTGTCGTAACTTAACAAGCAATCAATCTGATAAGCTAATACAACTCAAAAGTACTTAGAGTGTGACATCCGGTAATTTTCCGTTACCAAAACTCCGTTAGTTCCGTTAAGTCTTGCATACAAGTTTCGTGAGCACACACTAGTTGTCGTTTAACGTTGGTGACCTAATAATATTTAATAATGTTAAATTAAAGATAATTTAACTGGTTATGTGATTATTGTATTATGCTTACATGTTTGGTGTGTTTTAAATACTAATTAGGAAATTAATCGCGTAATGTGGAAACGTGCGTATTAATTCGTATGTCTTGAGTTTTCATAAAGATAAAATATATAATTGTTATCATTACTTTATATGTTTATATTATTAAGTTAAAAACACTTTACAAAGAGTTTAAAAGCTTAAAATTTATAAAATACAAACTATAAGGGTTAAAAGGGTAATATTGGATAATTAATTTAATTAAAACAAAAAAAAACCTAACCACACCACCCATCGGCCGCAACCTACATTCCTAACCCCTCCCCTTGCGAAATTCGACCAAAAGCAAGCATTAGGACCTCGGATTGGATCGATTTCAAGTGTTAGAAGGCATTCGAAACATCAAACCTTGTTGCTTTGCACGAATTTAAAGTTGGTTTTCATGTTTTTCATGATTTTGTACCTTGGCCGAACCCTAATTCGAAATTTGGGTTGAAAAATGTTGAATTTGTGGTTGTTTGATGATGCTAGAGGGTTAGTTTGATAGTATACATGTTGTTTAACGTCGATTATGCAAGAATGATATGCTTTTGTTGAATTGTTCGTGGACTTTGATTCAAGATGAACCCTAATTCGAAATTGATGTTGATTATATGAAATTGATGGTTGTTTGATGATGTTATGATGTTAGTTTGGTTGAATGAATGCTAGAATACATTGGTCTTGCAAGAAATTGATGAATTGAGGGCATTATTCATAGGTTACTAAGAATAGTAACTTTATTTTGCATGATATGATGATTCGATGATGAAGTGATGTTGTTGAAGTGTTTAGGATGACATATGTATGCTAGATTGATGATATGTATGCTAGGATACCAATAATGAATATTGTAATTCATAGATTTCCAAAAGTAGTAACTTTTTAGATATGAGATTGATGAATTATGATATATGGATATTGTTGATCTTGCTTAGATGTTATTATGAACTTGATATGGCATATTATTGATGAATGCATGTATACATTGGGTATATGATAGATTTTGGGATGTACTTTCCTAAAAGGGAAACTTTATTTACACAAGATTTGAAGGATGATAGTTTGAGCATGTTTGGAACATTAGGAGCATGTTAGTATGTCCATGGATGATTTCTTTGGTGATAGAACCTGTTAAATAGGTTGTATGGAATGCCTATTTGGTTATGTGTGATTTATGTGCTTTGATAATCATGTATGATGTTGAATGTGGATTAGTAACTAGGACATTATGCTTGGGATTGGAAATTGATCATCTTGGTGTATGTTGAATGTAATGGACATGTTGAATGTGTTGTTGGTTAGTATG
>BJCO01466961.1:0-28734 GCA_018326465.1 Flaveria floridana
TATTGAAAACTATGGAATGCTCACCAATATTTTTATGTTGACCTTTTATTTTTAACATGTTTCAGGAATAACTCAAGTATGCATTCTACTCTTTGAAGCTTATCTCACTTAGGACTGTACTTAGAGAAATAAACAATGATCTTGTTACTTTGCAACCTTGTATTCATGATGTATCTTTGTTTGAGCCTTTTACTTGTATTGTTACAATTGAATCTTGATTAATATATTTGGAATTAATAATAGCGTTATGTGGCTGTGAACAATCGTAACCCTCACATCTCGACGTTTCCGCCGTCAAGGTTGGGGTGTGACATGATGAATTTACAAGATTCACATGGGTATTCTTTTTAAGAACTAAGGATGAAACTGCTAAAACATTAAAATCTTTTATTCTTAAAATAAAAAATCGAATTGATCACAAGGTAAAAACAATCAGAAGTGATCAAGGGACTGAGTTTAAGAATCAAGTTCTTGACTTATTCTGTAACTTAAAAGGGATTACCAGATAATAAAGTGCTCCTAGAACTTCTCAACAAAATGGTATCGCTGAGAGGAGGAACAAGACACTTATTAAGGTTGCAAGAACTACGTTAGCTGATTCAAAGCTGTTTCTAACTTTCTGGGCAGAGGCAGTCAACACTGCATGTTATGTAACAAGAGGGCACCGTTCATGGCTTTCTAAGGTCCTTTGGCAGCAGGTGTACCATACTTAACACAAAAGACAATTTAGCAAAATTTACAGAAAAGTCGGATGATACTATCTTTGTTGGATACACTTTAAGCTCTAAAGCTTATAGAGTATACAACATTAAGAATCAATTTGAGGAATCATCCAATATTATTGTAAATGAGCACACTCGTTGTGTTAAAGGGAATGGCCCTGGCCATATCTTTGACTTAGAATTGTTTCCCAACTATTCTAAACCATCTTGTGAGAATGTTTTAGCTGGAACAGGAACTCAAAATGACTTCTCTGATGATCAACTGTTTGTGTTACCCAGACCTATTCCAATTTCTCTAAGAAGACATAAAGAGCAAGCTCCTACTACTGCAAGTCCTGAAAGTTTGAATAGTACAGGAAATGGTGGAGCTTCAACAAGTTTCCAGTCAGTTGAGCCTCAAAACTCATCAGCTAAGAACTCTAACTCTCAACAACAAGCTGATGAAGAAAGTAATCTAGAGGAACAGGTTGTTGTTAATACTGCTTCATAGTAAAATAACATTGATGTTGTCACTCATTCATTCAATCAGTCCCCATTGAATGAGTGAGACATCAGCTAGAATCAATATTCACAATCCCGAGTAAAACCTTTCAAACTTGGATCTATCTATGCAACTAGATCTAATTCCAAGACTCAGGATTCATAACACTCATCTAGCTACGAACATTATTAGGTATGTCTCAGAGGTGTTAGAACTAGAAGACAAACTCATAATGGGAAGGTCTGCTTGTACTCATGCTTTCTCTCCCAAATGGAACCCAAGAAGGTGGAAGAAGCTCTCAAGGAGAACAATTGGGTTGAAGCAATACAAGAGGAGTTGCTTCAATTCAAGAGGCAAAAAATATGGAACCCATGTCTATTACCACCTGGTCAAGTCCCTATTGGCACCAAGTCGGTGTTCAGGAATAAAAAAGATGATAGAGGTTTGATCATCAAAAACAAGGTTAGACTTGTAATTCAAGGATACACACAAGAGGAAGGGATAGATTATACTGATGTCTATGCACCTGTTGCAAGACTTGAGGCCATAAGAATCTTCCTTGCTTTTGCAGCATCCAAGAACTTCACATTCCATCAACTTGATATGAAATGTGCAATTTCATATGGGGATATTGATAGAGAAGTCTATGTGTGTCAGCCACCTGGATTTGAAGATCCATAGCACCCCAACTATGTGTGCAAATTGGACAAAGCTTTTTATGGGTTACACCAAGCACCTAGGTTGTGGTATGAGACATTGTCTCAGATTCTTCTGAATAATGGCAACATAAGAGGCACCATAGACAAGACATTGTTCATAAAGAAGTCTGGGAAGGACATGTTGCTTGTACATTACGCTATTTACCAGCGAGTGGTATTATTGCTTTCCGCTGCCATCGTTTCAATATGTTGTGATCTTAGAAGAGGGAATAAGGACCAAAGAAACTTTCTAGTTATGAATCAGGTGTTAAACCTGGTCAAACTGATAGAACATTATTTAAACCATACTTATGAGAGCCATCAAGAGCTCCAGCTACAAGAGGATAGGATCTTGGGCATGAAAGCTGCATTGATTTGACTTCTTTGCTTCTGGTCGTCTTTCATACCAAGCTGAGGAAGAAATTTGAAATTAGTTCAATGAGAAAGATGAATTTCTTCCTAGGAATTCAAGTGAATCATATGGAAGAAGGGTTCTTCATCAATCAATCTAAGTATGTCAAGGACATCTTAGAAAGATTTGATATGAAAGATTGTAAGCCAGCCAAGACACCTATACAAAGAAATCATAATCTTTGTCCTGATTCCGAGGAGGAGGACACTGATCAGGATCAGTACTGGGCAAGTATTAGATCTCTTCAGGATCAGTATTGGGCAAGTATTAAATCTCTAATCTATCTCACTATAAGATTAATCATCGGACATGTGTCACTCTAAGATGACATGTGTGATCCTCTTAATCTTTATCAGCATGCCACGTGTCAATCCACGAGGGATTTTCTTGGTGATCACATAGTGGATCGATAAGGGTTCGTTAAGGATGGCATAATGGTCCGCCATACCATTAGCATTCCATTACCCCTAACCCAGTCCATCACAAACTGTTAAAAACATTGGTTGTAGTCCGCGACCAGTTCGAAAACCTAATTTCTTGAATCTTTTTTTCTAACCTTGGACTTTCCAGGATTATCATTTTATGTGCAAAATTTTCCAAGATGTTATATTTCATAAGAAACTTGTCTTGTCTCTCTTATAAGTACTTATATGTGTTAATGTTGTGAGCTTGCTACATGATATGAGTAGTCGCCAGTATCACTCTATCCGTAAACAAGTCCTTAGTCTTAAGACTATGGTATGTATCACACATGTGGTTGAGCTTTTTTTTATTAGTTATAGTGTGGTGATTGTGTAATATCTTTGTTGAGTTGTATGCTATTCAATGGTGAAAATGTTACTTATATAAGAAATTGTGTTTCCAAACTAGTTTCATTTTGACAATCGTACATGTTAGGAATCTATTAATATATGTATATAATCATACTTATTGCTTCATATTTGAGTTGCCTTACATAAAATATAAGCTCTGTGCATTTTATCATAGCCTCTGCATCTAAACAATGACTTCACACATGATCTGTCGTGGACAAAACTAGCACCTATGTATGTATGTGGTTATAACCTCTCCATGTGGTTGTACTTAGAAAAACCTAGAACCTCTATATTATAATAAGACTCCGCACCTAAGCTTACTTGGTCAAAATTCAGAACCTTTATATGTGACCATACTTTGTCAAAGTAAAAAAAAATTCGAAAGCAACTAACATGTTTTGGTAGGCATCTTTTGTTTAGAGGTTGACATGCATATAATTTTATATATTTTTACATCATTTCTGCAAAACCATTAAAGCGGGTCAATTCAACAGTTTCATAGTAAGGAGGGACTTAGAATACTTAACAGATCAAATAGGGAACTGGGTTTATGTTAATGATACTAAGAATACAAGTAAGTATGAGACAGAACAAGAACAAGAACAAGATAATTTTTGGTTTTTAAGAATGAGTATATTGCTCTCAAGTTCTATTACAAGTGTTACAAAGCATAAAAATAAAGACAAGTACTTGAGACACTTTATACTACATCCTACAACAGGTTATACTTTGAAAGTCAGTTGAAAACACTAATCTAGACAACAAGATCAATGTATAGTTAAAAGACAGATAGCCTTTTGACTTGTTACAATGACATACCATAACTCACATCATAATATATTACAAAAATGATAAAAGGTACAAAAGTAAAAAGTTACAGACCAATGATCTTAATCTACAGTTGACAAAAGTGCGGACCTTTTCACCAACTTATCTAAGTTGGTGGGTCTTCAGAGGTGGCAGAGGAAGGTAGTTCAACTTTTGTCAAAAGATTATCAAAGAAAGCATGTCTTCTATGTCTTTGGAAGAAATCAGCCTTTGGCTTCGGAAGACTTTGTTTCTGATAGTTTGGAAGACTTCATCTTTGGCTTCGGAAGATATGATCATTTGGCTTCGGAATATTTTTACCCTTAGCATATTTTTCTTAAGTTGTGTAAAACTTCCAAAGTAACTTTTCTCTATACTTTATGCATGCATGCTGAGAGCTCTTTGGTTTCTTTGGTTGCATTAGCCTTTAAGTGTAAACCTTACAAGTTTTAACTAATTTTCAATCGACTCCTTGAAGATTCTAGTATAGTTGATTCTTAATTAGTTTACATTGAAATTTTAGGAACAATTAACACTAGATGATCCAACAAGGAAAAACTAGAATAAAAATAAAGAAATAATCAAAATAGGAGGTTAAGCATGGGTCATGCCCCATTAAGGCACACCTTCATGCTCCAACACTAGAAGGAAAGAGCTTCATGCCAACCACGCCCATTAAGTCCTAGATGTTCTCCATGATATGTGCCCCATCGTACCACACCCTTGTTCCCACTAACTTTGTTAGAAACATTTACGTGCAGGTTAGTGGAGCAGGGTAGTATTATACCACGAGGTCGTCCCTCACCAAGCACCAAGTCATGCCCCACTGCCCAAACAACCTATTACTTAAATTTGGCTCATTTGAATAGGACCTTTTCCATTCCACATATTTAGTTGTTTCTTTGTAATCATAGAATGAAATTAGTAGTTCTTTAGTCCATTAAAAGAATAGTTCAAGAACATTCAAATCTTGTAATGATGTGTTCTTATATTAGTACAAGTTTGATTTTTGTTGTCTCTGCATTTGCCATACTTGGCTAATGTTCTTGATTTACTTGGGGGGATGAACCTTATTTGAACTTTAATTTATTGTATAGATTTGATTTTGATTTGTTTTAGTGTCGTCAAGTAATGATCTTTCTACATTAAACATTGAGCTTTTAAAACACTTGAAGCAAGTCACTAACTCTGTGTTTGTTGATATAAATCATATTTTCTGTGTCTACATAGAAGTAACATGTTAGCATACTAAGAATGGTGGTTGGAAGTTGTGATGTGAATTTGGTTTCAAATGTTCTTGCCTTCTACTAAGATGTTGTATACTCTAGGTAAAAGGACTTGGTTTCACTCATTATCATTTTGGTGGTTGTCCTATGTTAAAGATCATGGGATAAACACCTATCGAAACACATTCATTTTATACTTTTATTCTACCATTCTGGTGGTTGTCCTATTTTAATCATCATGGCAGCTTTCCAATATTATAGTTGAGGGGGACAGGGGGCTTGGGGACGAGTAATCTGAAGTAATCTCATCTTCTTGCACTAACACACATCAATTTGCTTCATCAAATGACTTTAGGTGGTTGTTATATGATAACAATCGTGGTAACTTTTGGGAAAGGCGTATGATTTAGTAATTTTGGCTGGAGCCTTTTCTTGTTTTGATGTAGTGATCTTTTAAGATTCCATACTATCAGATTACTTGTATCATTAAAGGGGAATCAAACCCATGTGAGTCATCCTTATATCTAATCATCTTTTACATTGTGGTTATAAACTTAAAGCTTAAATTATGTTTAAAAATCATCAATATTTATATACCACTCCATGAAAATCAAATATCAAACACTAAGAGTGTGTGTAAGGTATATATATTTGGTACCAAAATATATATAGTTGTAGTTGTAAGTTGTAACAACCTTGTTTCTAGAACACCCAAACCTAGTTAGAGTGTTAGACCCCCTCAGGTCTCCTAGATCTTTGTCGCTACCCTCAGGTCTCTAGGGTCGTCGCGCCACTTGTCAGAAAACACCTCCAAAACCCTAGCGTTTTCGCTGAGAAAGTCAATCTAGCACCAACCGCCATAAAACAATTTGTTTCCAGAATATCTCTTTTAACCACCGATCTACCTTTAGGACTCGCAACGATTGAATGTTCTTGCCAATTTAGACATCAGAAGTGTCTATTGGAGGTCGTTGGAGAGGGTCATTAGCCCCTCTTCAAATCTCTATCTCCCCCTCTCTCCCCCCACATGCTTAGGAGAAAACTTTGTATATGTGTTGGGTTGAAAACGAAGCTATAAGGAGAAGAGTTACACTTAGGGTTCAGGTGTAACTTTTCTAACACAATGTCATTTCTACATTATCACCGGTTGTAGTGCTTGTCCTCCCAAGTCGTCATTTGTTGAACAAGGTCAAATAAGTAGTTAATAATTTTTATAATTATGGACATCTAGTAGATAATTAAGACAAATATTTGTTATCTATAATATTAAGATCAGCTCTGTTTTTTCATGCCAATACACATTATTCTCGTGTGAACAAACGTATTTGCCAATATAATGCTATACAAAGTGGTTATAATACTATAACATCCAGTTTCTCATATTCGAGTCGGGGGTCTCTTCGGAAGCGGTCTCTCTATCTTTCTAGATAGAGGAAAAACTTGCCACCATATACCCCTCCCAGACCCTGCTCTTCAGCGGGAGACACTGGGTATGTTTGTTTGTTTGTTTGTTTGTTTTCTCATATTGTCAAATCAATCAAGGCCGGTATAGTCGACAATTACATATTTAACATGATTTGTAGTTAAATACGCTCACTTCGTTTAGATGTGCCAGCATATTTCTCTATAAAATTATATATCAAAATTATTAATATTTTATAAGTTGAATACTTATCATAATGTATTTTTAACAGAAGCAGATAACTAGGCTCGTTAAATATTTTATTGGTACACATGGCAAGTATTCTCTTCACCTTTAACTTGTGCATTTGAAACACAATGTTTTCAAATCAAAGGATTTTACCAAAGGTTTACCAAAGAATAAATATAAGGATGCCACATTTGTGGTGGTTGATCACTTAACTTACTAGTGATAGTCACTTCATGCTTCTTAGTCAGTTAGTCATCCATTTATAGCTATGAATGTGGCTCAGACATTCCTGGATAATGTTTATAAGTTATTTAGTTGTCAAGCATCTATAAATGTCCAATTGGAACATGATATTCGTGAGTACATTTAGCAGTTTATTGCTTTACATGGTATAGCCGCCTATCACCCACAAACCAAGGTAGTCAATCTGTGTTTAAGACATTATCTTTGGAGCAAGGTGTTGTTGCGACCACACGAACATCCCATTCCTCGGTGGGCATGTCACCATTAAGAGGGTATTATTGAGGTTTAATGATTGGTTTGGGTATGGTTATTTAAAGGACTTGATCAATGAAACGGTTATAATTGAATACACATTCTATCTTCCCCTTCCTCAAGTTTGTTTTGTATCATGAAGCCTTTAATAAGATAATAAGTTCAAACATGCATTCAAAATTCAAACTCAAATTCAAACGCATACCTAAAATTAACACTTAATAAACACATAAAGAAGCTACAAATTCACAATGTATCTAATCAGTTAATTAAAATAAAGTTACACCAGATTATTGTAACTTTTCAGTTAATAGTTGAGATATCATTCATACAACACTAAAGAAAGCTAGAACTCAATATCATTACAGCAGATTTGAAAATACCAGGTATGAATCCAAGAACTAGAGCTGTTACACATATTTGCTGTTGTTCCTGCTCGTTAAAAATCCTTTCTTTCTTGCACACGAGAGTAGTTTTGTGTATAAACGGCACAACAAGTTGGGGTACAAGAGACATTTTGTGATTATATGAGAAAGACGAGAAGGATACAGTCACTCACGAGGGCGTGCTAGCCATAATGAGCTGAGAGCTCGAAGCCGGGACGAATAATCATTAATGGCAATGAGTGCTCGAGCTGATTGGCGTGTTGTCAATATCCTGTGCATTTGTTGCAAGGTTTGTTGCCTCAAATTGTCAGCCTGATAAAACAAATAATATGATTAATTGTACACTGAAATATGTTGGTACTGAAATTTTAGTTCTGTAACAGAATCAAGTGACTGATTCACGTGATGTTTAAATGTGTGTTTCCGAAGTGATTATGCAATATTAATAATTAGAAACTTATACTCAGCTGAAAAGAAGAAGACTACACGAGATGTAAATTTGGATGTACTTATTCTAACAAACCTAAAGATAAAATGAAAAAGGAAAAAACATTCATGAAAAAATAAAAATAAAAAATAAAAAAAAGGTTGACTCAGGACTTGTGAATGCGAATGAAAGTCTGAAATTAATTTTAAGAAAAGGAATAAATAGGTAGCTTTATTTTACCATTTGATAAACAGCAGGAAAAGTTTTTACCTATTGCTTCAACTGTGATATGTAAAGACGGTCATGTCACCGCATGACAGTCTTATTTATCAATCGGAGTTCGTTTGCATTGGTTTTTAGGTGGAAAAAAAATCCTTCTTAGGATACTTGGGCGAAATATAATTCTTGTTTAAACCTTACACTATATATACACACATATACGTGTGTGTGTGTACATATATGTTGTGTGTAGTCCACATGTATGTGTACTATATGTGTCTACATATATTTGTGTGTGTGTGTGTGTAAACACACATTCAGTTTAGAAGCAATTCTAAGGAAACACAAGAACTGCATAAGCACTGGTACATAGTGTTGTCATGTAATGTGGGATAGAAGAGTGGGGCAGTTATGTGGTCATAAACACCTTATGTCTCATAGTTAGCAATACGTATAAACATTTATGCAGTTCTCATAGTTTTCTGAATTGAACGTCCCTCTCTCACTCTATACACACACACTTTCATATACATAAAATATATTTACACATACATATACATATACACATAGATACACACATACATACATACATACATTCATACATACATAAAAACATGTGTGTGTATGAACATAGAAAAATAAGCTAACCTGTCGGATGAAGCTCTCTAGAGTTCCTAGTTTACCCATAGCCATGGCCATCTGGCCCATGTAGTTGGCTACATTGCCTGATGAATTTGAGGAGCCGAGAGAGCCGGCTATTGTCTCTGCTAGAGACTGTTGCAATGCCTCCATTCCCTGGGACAAGGCATCCTCTGCCTGCTGTGATGACTGCTGTAGGTTGCCAATTGCCAATAATTGCTGCTCCGTTAAAGGTTCCAGTTGTGTTATAAGCAACTACAAAACAACAAAATGGCTTCTTATCAATCACCCATGTGCTCTTTTGACTATCTCGAGTAATGTCATCCTTTTTGCTTTTAAAACTAACCATCACCCTATTTCTATCTAGGGTAACCAACTTTCTTTGCAACTTATCTAATGTTTAGCATCAAAAAGTATACTTCTAATGTCACAATAATGCACTTATTAAACTCATAAAGGTGTTCTAGCGTGTTGCTATTTTCTGGCATATATTGGACATGAAAACTTTAACCATGTTAACTGACCAAATTGGGACACATCAAAGTATAATTTCTAATGTGGAATATTGATCAAGTAAAGCTGCTACTTCATGACATTACCCATTATAAAAACCCTCAAATCTCCAAAGTTTTGATTATATTCAGCCACAACAGCAGGACTGTCTATCAGCAAATCAATGCCATATAATAATTAAAAAATAAAAAATAAAAAAAGACACCATAGTAAAAATTTTCGACACATCAGAATTTTGATCTGCACGATTGCACCTTAAACTAAAAGTTTTCCATGTTTTGAGGGTATTTTGGTTAAACCTTCAGTAAGTTTGATCATTATTTCTGGAAAAAAGATGGTTACCTGAAATAAAAAGTAGACCAAAGTTGGATACCAATTTATGCAATTAACCCTAGAAACTATAGCTGAGAATTTCCTTTTTTTTTCTCTTTAGCCCATATTACTCCTCAAAAATTCACTTAGGTAACATCTAAGCAATGTGTATGTATTGCACATGGATTAACTCCATGCTCGTATTACTTTATGTGCTATCAAGATTGTTTCATATTCTATTTTGATAAATTCTCACTAATTAAGTGATGGCCAAATGCATAGAAAAGAACAAGCACACAAATGTTCTACTTGTCTAACATCCTTGTTCCCTGCATCTAAGGGCTAGCTAGTAGTTGATTAAGACCCTTTAGTAGGGCAGACAGATATTAATAAATGTTGTATACAGTTTTAAAAAATGATATGGTTATTCTACATTTGCAGGATTATATGATTCTTGTAAAACATTAGGAGCCAAAAGCTTCATTCTTTTGAACATGAGAATGCATATATAGCTAACATAAGAAGTTGATGAAAAAAGAAAGCAACTCCAAGCATATTACAACCAGGATTGCTAAATCTACTACAATTCTCTTGAAACAATTAAAAGAAGATTGGTGATACTGTGGACTACTACCACATCAAATACTCTATTTTGTGGCTATCCGGGCTTCAATGAAAAATGATAGATCATTGGTTATTAATTACATTTCATGATTAAAGTCAAAAATCAACAATTATGTCTGAAATCTTTGTAATGCAAAACCACAATGCCCAATTATAATACATGTCAATACAAGGAGGTGACGGTTAGTCGATTACCAATAACTATTAAAAGATAAAAAACGGCTCTATATGTCTCTAGAGGCTTTTATCATTTTAAAACAAATAAATTGATAAGCTGGGCCTTCCAGCCCACCAAACAAAAAAGGTGGTTTCTTGGTTTGACAAGCTAAAGTTGAAAATCTGGAGTCCAACGTATTTTCAATTGTCAGATCTGGGTCAAGTAATTCAAGTTTAAAAACAAGTCTATTATGATCTGCTGACCTTAAGGAGTTCTGATGAACGAAATCCACCTAACCACAGGAAACACCTTTCAGCAGGTGTTTTCCACATGCCTGATAGAACATGAAAGACATCAGCCTTAGCAGCATCAGCTTTTATTCTAAAAATATCTTCATAATGTGCCACAACGGCATCAACTATGATCCTCAGTTCACCATCACCAGCATGATTGCTTACTGCCCCTTTCAGCTCATTGATTCGGCGGTTGTGATCTTCCACCCACCGTCCATATTCAACATCAAAAGCCAAGGCTCCTGCATAAGCCTCTTTCATAAGTTTGATTTCTTCACAAGACATTGAGATGACAATTTCAACCTGTTTCCATTTACCGAGTAGGAATGGTTCGATTCGGCTTATCTTTGATCTCAAAGAGAACTGTTCAAATGGATACAAACTCCTAGATTGCTTTGTTCAATAGATTATTGTTATAATAAACCAGTTTTTATATCATAATTAAGACATCTAAAATATTGAACAAAAAAGTGTTTGTGGGTCAAACCAACCAACTTCACAAAATGTATCCCCATTACCCAACCTGCAAATTTTGCACCTGTGATGGACATGTCAAGTTTTAATTCAACTTGACACCAAGTGATGAGTAATGGGTTTGCGGTAGCACAATGTAACACAGTTGCTGTAAAACTAAATTCTCAATCTACAGATTAAGAGCATCATTGACAGACATCCTCCTCAATCTTCACACCATGTGCCCAGCAGTTCAAATCATACTAACTGATCTTCACTAATGTACAGTATAAAACTAGTAATTTTTTGAAATAAATTAATTCTAAGCCCCACAATCAAATAAAATTGCTACATTTACGGAAGCCTAGAACTGCTACCTTAATAATTAATAAATCATCAGAACATAGGACATTGAAAATCAAAAGAGCATCTTACCATTCCCACTCATTGATTGAGATTGTTCCCCTGAACTTGATATGAAAATGCCCTTTGAGAAAAAGAAAAGAAATTCATTAAGACAAGTTGTATAGTTTCAAGGGAAGTATTAAATGAAATTGAAAGAAATGTGCAGAAAATAATTAGTACTTGCTGTCGAGCTCGCTGAAGCTCCTGCTCAAGTTGGGTCAACTTCATTCTGCTACTTTCCAGCTGTTGGACGTAAGCCTATAAAAATTTTAAGACGTTGACATGAATTAACCAATCAAAAGATGTCTCCAAGGTTAAGCCTGTCAAGCTTTCCTATTATGGAAACAGAAGACCTATAGGTTTTTTTTTTCTTTTTATTTATTTATTTATTTTTTTGCACAGCAAGTATTATACCAAAATTTAGTTGTTCACATATAATTGAAATTCTAAATTAGTAAACAAAAATCCATAAAATATATGATGAAGGGATATGTTATATGTCAAAGGCTAGCCTGGTTCATAAGCAGCTGTTTCTTACTACTTATTTTATCCTCCAGACTGTTTTTGATGACTTATGTTGGTTATATTTGATGAAACTGATCTAATTGATGCTATTTTAAGAGAGTGCTGAATTATTGATGATATAGTTATCTATGCAAATGAAAATGATGTGAAATTGACATTACACTTTATCATGTATTATCATGTATTGCATCTCAAAGTTTAGAAACATATCATTGCAATATCCAAGTGCATCTGTTGACATATTTTATGAATCATTAATGAAAATCATTTCCATAAATACCTATTAGAAAGTGCATGCTATTATTCATTTGCAACAGATTTTATTATTTACATAAAAATGACCATATATAGATCAAGCCAAATGATTAACAGATGTTTAAACATCCTTAGATCTTAGGGAAGAATGATGGCTCGCTAACAAGGCCCCTAAATGACCGCTCAGAAGGCCTACCTCTTTTTTTCCAATCTCTCACTCGCTCGTCCCTTTCTCATGAAAGATTATCTCTCCTCTCCCGGCGGCTTTTAGTCATGTCCATAGACCAAAAGGTAATTTAATTTTTCTCTAGAAAATATATTATGTGACCAGAATAAAGGGAAACCCTCACACTCCATTTTTGTCTATGAAGGTTATCATGTCTACCATATCCACAAGTAAAACAACATTCTGAATCACAATTTGCTAAAAATACAAGAACCAATCCTCTGAGAATTTTGTTATTACTATTACTATTAAATACCATTTAATAATTTAGAAACTATTCAATTTTTTTTCTTTAACATCAACCTTTTAGTTTGTATTGTCATAATCAGCATCAAGTAATTCCATTAATCCCATTGATATAAATCAAAAGAATAATTAAACAAGCATAAAAACAAATTAAAGAAAATTTACTTTCTTCCGCAGACGGCTCTTTCTTGCAGCTTCACGATTCTGAGCAAGCCTACGAAGTGTCTGGAAAAAGATAGTTTAAAAAAGTCAGCAATATAGCAGCAAAACTACAAACTTACATAATTGCGTAACAAAATAATGATAAAAAAAGCATAAGTATTGTACAATCATTTTTTACTCTAATACATAACCTAACTGATCATTTTATGTTTTCATTCCTTAAACTGAATTCTGATTATGGAGATGGAGCTATGATTTTGGAACATCTCAAAACACACTGTTTAGCATTTAAAAATAAAATGATGAACATGTAACTGCAAGTCTAAAACCTTTTGATCCCTTGACTTATCGCTGGCATCAGAACCCACAGGCCCATGTGATTGACTGCTATGGAACTGCAACAATATCACAAATCTGCATTTTAGAAAATTACAACTTACATATTTTAAATATTAGACTATTAGAGATGCTATTTTGACCCATTTTCTTTTAAATGGCTCGATATGGATTGTATTGGATCAAGTTGGAAAAAATAGCTAAAAGTGTAACGTGCCAAATGGAGTCAAAAGCCACCTAGAGTCTATGATTAACCATAGAACCTCAAGAACCATTTTATCAGAGAACTTAGGTTATTATTGTAAAACATGGCATTAAATATTCATAAAAATAAAGAAAAAGTTTAGCCACAGAATGCCCCTCGAACCATGCTAGAAAATGACTCGTTTCAATCTGAATAATCGAATATATTACCTAATGTGCCCGCCCTGGTGGTCTTACCACCTCTAGTTCAAATTATTAGCCTACACAACTAGTTAGGATTGGAAGATTTACTTATATCGTAAATAAAAAAAACAAAATAAAAAAAACATTACATTGTAATCTCAAAATATATATAGATCTGTTGTTACTAAGTAGATAAGAATCATTAGTCAAAGCAATGCATGAATGTATCTTGGACAGAACCATGAAAAGAAATTTTCAGAAAGTTATATAACATTACCCCAAGACCCTTGTCTTCAGTGTCGCCATCTGTTGAAGTATCAGTCCTTGAACTGAGCTCTGCCATTATCGACTCTCAGCTAAAACAAATGATAAAAAATGTAATGGATCTTCTTTTGTGTTTACAGTTGACTCTGCATACATATAATGTCAACAGATAAAGATCACATAGGATCATGTTATGAAGTAACTGAAATTTGAACATAGTATTGAACCTTTTACCTCATTAAAACCTTGCAATGGCATTATGACACACATCAGAGATGCATCCATGCACTTGATATTGGTGAAAGATCTGATCATCAACAACAGGATCATGGAAAAAGAAAATCACTACATGTCAAAATCTGATGTAATCTAAAACTAAAACTTTTCAAACACAAAATAAATAGAACTTAAGAGTAAGATGTGCAACTGTGCAATCATGTATATTACTACTATATTCACCACTGTGGCGATATCAACCACTGGGATGCATACTCCTGTCATATGCAACTTAAGGAACTACGACTATGCGTGCTTTTCTGATCATACTAGCAAGGCCCAAGTTGACTTTGTACTACTTACTCCATCATGAATTGTATCTACTCAATTGGCTACACATGTATCTTTATTGTTCAAATTTTTGTGCATACTGAAACCTACAAAATACATAGTGGCCTAACTATGTCCTATCAAACAGATTCATTCAGTTCCCAAATTCCCAAAATAAGTGTTCTCTTTACTCCAAATTTTAAAATAAGATTTTGAATCATGAGAATTTGATCATGCTACATCACTATACTCAAATTGGCCTAAAAGGGATCTAAACCACGAACAACAAATCACTGAAAGAAGTCCAAAGAATAACAGACGTATGTAAGACTGCTTGAACTCAAACAGGTTGTTACAAAGAAAAAAAGCACATTTAAAGTACTAATTGAGATTATCAAAACATGTGTCCAATGGAAACACCACCTAAAGCCATGTCAACTTAGTTAGGTCAATCAATTTGGAGACACACTCTCTTACACATAGACAACTAATACCAACCTAGTACTTAACAAACACACAATAGATTAATTGACATGTTTTCTTGTTGCAGATTGAGCATAATTACTATTTCAATTATGGTATTGTACTATTGTTACGGAGTACAAAACAATTAGGCGTTTTTGGAAAAAGGGTAGACGATAAAGAGGTCTTTTTTTTTTCTATCTCCTAATTAAACACGAAAGACTATATAACCGAACACCCTATGACATCAGTCTGCACCACAACCAAAGGGCAAAGGGCAAAGGGCAAAGATGATGAAAACCCCATTTCATATGTTCAAGTTTACACATGTCTTCATCAGAAACTGTATAGAACACAGATATGAAGTGGGTGAAGGACTTACCGAGAAATTATTGAAGTTAAAGGTGGCGAATTGATTAGAAAGAATCGGGCGGATATTGGGGGAAGAAGGCGGTGAGTTATGTTGGTAAGTCAATCGGTGGTAGAATCCGTACCATCAAAGCCGTTGGAGTCGAGAGAGAGAGAGAGAGAGAGGGCGAAATCGTAAAGCAAAGAGTTATTTGTTGGTATACAGTTAGCAGCTGAGCTGAGCTGAGGTGAGGGTGGTCTTCGATTTTGACTTTTTGATCTGAGAGACTACTTCTCATGCCACTTTTAAATTTTAATATTTATCTCTCTCTCCTCTTGCCAATGCATTACCAACAACATACCATCAAATTTTGGAGTATATTTGAGAAACACTTGCAAAGACATTAATAAGCAAGTTTCACTAGTATTTTAGTTAAATAATTTATATTTTTATTTGTTCTGGTACCATTAACATATTTATTTTTTTCAATCAGTTTATTAAAATTTATAAGTGTTCTAATTAAACTACACATATTTTTTTAGTTTTTTTTTTTTAAATTTGTAAACTTTTATTTTAAATAATCCAGTATTTTAGAGTAAATTACACTTTAGCTCCTAACATTGAACATATTTAACCTTTTTAGTTTAAGCTTAAGTGTAGCATTTTGCTAACGGTATTTCTGTTTTTATTTCAATCGATCGTGTGTGTTGGTAATAAAGGGGAGAAATGGGATGCTATTCTCACTCATGTTTTTAGTAGTTAAAAGTAGTGGTCTTTGTTTCTTTTAATTTTTGTACCCTTTAAGTAGGGAATGTTTCTTTGGAAGGAATTAAGCTCAAAATCATTCCAACTCCTCACTCTCAATTCTCTCCTTCCTTTCTATCTTTCTTTGGCCACTAATTTACCCGTTTGACTCATAATATTTTCCCATAAACACACCCTAAACTATGAGTATATGATACACTTAGATATGAATTATAACCTCAATATATTAGATTTATGAAATTGTTTATATATGAAGAGTATACAACTAAAATAAATTCCTAGGATCTATTAATAAATTTGGCTTCCCACATCAAAGTTTAAAAGAACAGAATCGAGCCTCGAGGCGTTTTTCCTTCGCCGAACCTAGGTGTAAACCCGAGATGGAATTAGAAAATAATTATAAAAATTATATATCTTATAAAAATAAAATACTAAAACATTACACAAAGCACTTTCCTAAGTAATTTCATCATCTAAGCAAAATATAATCAATTTGATCCAAATATTCAGTCTCCATATCTCAAATAAAATTAGTTTCAATCCTAAATTGGCCTAATTTCAATCCCAATTTTGATACTTATGACCTAATATTCAGTCCCAAACATTTTGCATAATATAAGATCATTCTATCATCAATCTGCCACCATAGTAGTATACTACCAGCATAGTTGTCAAAGGCGTAAGGTGCAATGACCTAGCCTGTTGCCTAGGCGCAAGGCGCAAAAAAGAAATGCGCCCGAGATAACAAAAAGCGCACTATTAGAAAACGATAAAAATATATATTAGGCTTAGAAAATTAAAAATATGTAAAGTCCAACAAAAATTTAATAACCTAATACAATAAACATATTCAAAAATAAATGTATTTTTTTTTTACTTTTGAAGTCTGCATATTGAAGTTCCATCACTATTTTTTAAAGTTGAAAAGTTTTACAAACAGATCATCATTCACCTCCCCCCCCCTCTCCCTCCCTCTCTCTTAACCTTTCTTCTCCATTAAAGACGTCCCACTTTTTCTTAATATTAAAACTCAAACAGTTAACGAAGGGTTCAACGGAGAAAAAAACGAAAAAAGAAAGCAGAAATGAACGGTTTTGGCCGGAAGTTGCAGAAATGGCTGGAAGTAAACAGTTATGCGGAGAACGAAACACTAAAAAGAAAAAAACGCCTCATTCCCGCCTCACCGCCTTACCGTTTTTCGAACCGCCTCGTCCAAAGAGGCGTACACCCCATCTGAACCCTTTGAGGCGCCGCCTCATATACGTTTTCTCACCGCCTCGCCTTGAGGCTTGAGGTGTCGCCTCGAACGTTTTTTTAAACCATGCCCCACATATAACCCAACTTCATTGCTTGGAGTTAAACATTATTATAACTCTAACCATTAGAAATCGTTAAAGCTTTCAATACTTTTTTTTCCAGCTGGGTTAATGATCTTCACTAGTGAGTTTTTAGGGCAATTTTGTAGGACTGACTTTAGAGTTGGTTGATTTTATATCACAACATTGGAGAACAAAGTTATTACAAGTGTTTTGCCACCAGAATCATTAGCAACTACGGTTGCAACCAAAGTGTTTCGTCTGTGGAACTTTTTGTGATTAATTTATCAGTACTAAATCCATAAAAAAATACATCTTTATAAACTTGACCTTCTTTAAAACATTTCCAGTTATTTCAGTTAAAAAATATATTCCAATTTCTTAAACCATGAACTGAAACAAAAGCATCAATTTCTGTAAATTCAGATATTATGTAAATTATCCAAATAAAAAATATATTTAAACGATTCACATAATCGTATAAAAGTTAAAAATACGACTACGAATATTGTCATACAACAAACTAAGAAAGATGGTAATCTGTAAGAAAATGAAAAAATTAACTACACAAATATTGATAAGATAATCATGTAATTGGCTAATTTGTCAAAGTGTTATTCAGCTGAGCTTCTGGCTTTAATAAGAAACCTACACTAAATAGAGAAAGATATCTGCTATGAATAAACACACACATTCCGTTACTTGCATATCGATCTTACATTTGATATTTCGATGGTCTTAGCTGCAATAATTGACTTTACACACACGTTCTTTTCAAAGTGCTTGCCTTTTTTCTTTTTTTCTTTTTTTGTTTTTTGGTTAACAATACGTTTTAGTTGTACAAGTTGATGCTTAAGCTTTTTTACTATCTCAACAAGGAACGTCAAAAAAGAAAAGGAAAAAAAAAAGAATTTTAAGAACAAGGAATATAACAGAACCTTATATATAACTTCTTTCTAGTTATACTTCGACATAATAGCACTCACCGTTGTTATATAAAAAGGACATGTTTTGTATTTTGTATGATTTAACATGGGTGACATTAATATTGCAGCATAACATAAAGTTTTTAACAACAAAAGTAAAACGGTCCATCTCATTTATTAAGGAAAACTACATGCACAAATCCAAAAGTAGCAGCACCAACACTAATTATAACAAGATGATGCGACACAACACAGCACAATGCTCATGCTTTAGCTATTTCTATGTTATAGAGAACATGGCATTCGAATCGTGAGGATCAAGAGGTACTAGCCGGTGATGGCATGGGAGGTGGAGTGGATGGTGTCCAAGCATATATCAACATGCCCATCACAAGGACTACTGCACCTGCCATGAATCCTGGAGGAAGAGAGGATGCCACCCCCAAATATGGTAATGGAAGTGTGAACAGAAATACAGATATTGGAACTGCAAATCAACATATCAACAATCGTTAGGAATCCAAAAGTTCACAAAATGTCAAATTTCATGAAGGCTAATTGAAGCTTTTAATTCAAAATGTAACAATAAAATTTGACATGGCAATTTTTGCCATTAGCTTATAAATGGGGCAACTTTAGAACAAAATGTATCCAAAGGGACAAATAGGTCAAAATGCATCCTAAGTTTAATGTTAAAACACACAAACCACCAAGTTGCTTTATGTAGTAATATATTCCCTGTAATCATTTATGACCCGCAATTTGTTCCTAATTTGAAAAATAATCACCCACCCCCATTTTACTAATGGCAAACAATTGGATGAAACTACAATAAAACACACCAAGATTGGGGGGACAACCCTCCACTTTTTTCTTATTACTAAATCAGACGAACGACTCAAGGAAAAACAAACCATTCTACCCTAATTCTGTTTTTTAAAGACAGGCTTACCACGGCAGTCAAGAAAACAATCAACTCATAATTTACAACTCAATATCACCAGAAGAAAATAAAGCGAAACTTTAATTGAAATTGACAAAACAAACCTTAAAACTTTTATAATGGAATAACTTACGATTAAAGTTATCATTCACCTCCTTAATCTTGAGTGTGCTTCATCTTCTTGCCTTTGTTCCTCCTCTTTATTTGTCTATAACAGACTTTCTTAACTAGTTCACGACACTTAGCATTCGAACAATCCATGTCTTGCTTCGGTGTTTCACTTGTCTCTACTTTCTTTTCTTGAATTATTCCTTCTTGGACTATAAATGTGAAAATAACAATACCGAGTAACACTGGAAATGTTTAAGGGGATACGGTCGATCTCAAAATGTGAAGCTTTGAAGAAACCCAAACTCAGGCCAAGCACATAACTCGTATCCAAATCAAGGTCCTACAATTCGATAACGGAAGAGAATACAAGAGTAGAGAGTTGACCAAGAACTTAAAAAGCTGCAAAATTGGAAAAGAACTGATCAACCCTAACACGCCACAACGAAACGGCATGTTAGAGCGAAGATCCGACATTTAAAAGAAGTCTCATGGTGTTGGATTGATAGTAAAAAAAATCCCAAGACGTATTTAAGTAGAATCTAAAAGGGCAACAACATACGTGATAAACCAAATCCCTCAACAAAGTTTGAATAAGTCACCGTTTGAACTAATGCTAAAGAAGAAACCTAACTTGAATAATCTAAAAGGTGTTGAAGTGTTAAAAGAAGTCCCATGATGTTGGATTCATAGTAAAAAAAAATCCCTAAGACGTTTTTAAGTAAAATCTAAGAGGCAACAACATATGTGATAAACCAAATCCCTCAACAAAAATAAACCACCGTTTGAACTAATGCTAAAGAAAAAACCTAACTTGAATCATCTAAAGGGTGTCCAGGTGCTTTTGTTACGTATCTGTCCCAAGTCACCTAAGGCAAAAGCTGTTAGTTTAATTCTTTGTATTAGTGTAGTATTAAAGTTTAGAATGGTTATGAAGTTTTAGTATAGTGCAAGGACCAAAGTTGTAAAGAGTTAGTTAGTTAATTCTAACTGCTATAAATAGGTGTGTGTATTGTGTAATCGGTATCACCTTCAAAATAAAATCCAAGGATCTTTATGATCGTTATGTTCAATTTCTGTCATTTGGTATCAGAGCGCGAATAGGCTCTCGATCCGTTGCTGCTTCCCTTCGATTCCAATTGTGAAGAGAACCCCTCACCTCGATCGCGACTACTATTCCCCGAGTGCGACTGAGCGCGAAATCGATCAATTGGATCGATCCAATTGCACACGATCTCCACCAAAAATCAAGTTCTTGATTCAATTCGATGGCAAATCAAGATAGACAACTGGTGCAGAGAGACTCCGGCGACCCAATTGCGTTCAAGATCCCGGTTCTAACTCCGACGACCTACACTTCTTGGGCGATCAAGATGGAGGCATTCATGGATGCCTAGGGAATCTGGGATGCCATCAAACCTTCCACTGAAGCTGCGGTGGATGTCAAGTTGGGAAAGAAGGCAAAGGCCTTTATATTCCAAGCCCTGCCTGAGGATGTTCTCATGCAGGTGGCCGCATTCAAGTCGGCAAAGGACATCTGGGATGCCCTGAAGAAACGGTATGTAGGCGAAGATAGAGTTAAACAAGCCAGAGTTCAAACTCTTGATCATGAGTTTGAACTGCTGCGCATGGGGGAGAATGAATCTGTTGATGAATTCACGGGAAAGATGGGTGAGCTGGTGTCGAGATATAGAGCTTTGGGGACGACTGTGCCATCCTCCAAACAAGTTAGTCGATTCTTGAAAGCTGCACCTGACAGATTCTTACCAATTGTAGCTACTATAGAGCAGTTTTCAGATTTGGATACGATGTCCTTTGAAGAGTTAGTAGGAAGACTAAAGGCTTATGAAGAGAGGGTGAAACCAGTCACCCATGGAAAGAATTCAGCTGGGCAGTTGCTCTTGACCAAAAGTGAGTGGCAAGAGAGGTCAAGAACTGAGGCAAAACAAGAGTCCAATAGATCAGTCGGTATTGGAGACACAAGGGGGAAAGGAAGAGGAAAAGGGAGGTTCACAAAGAACCGGGGAGGAAAACCCAATCAAGAATCAAGCAACAAAGATAGCAGCAACAATAAGAAAGACAAGAAGTCATTGAGGTGCTATAATTGTGATAAGCTGGGCCATTTCTCAAACGAGTGCAGAGCACCAAGGAGAGGAGATCAGGAAGCCAATTTGACTCAATCTCAAGAGGACCATGAGTCCACACTTCTGATGGCAGAGGTGACTGTAGATTTGGGCCTACTACAGGAACAAGGTGTGTTCCCTACAACCCTGCCACAGGAAGATGATACCTGCTCTTGGTACCTGGATAATGGTGCCAGCAACCATATGACTGGCACAAGAACTCTATTCTCTGAATTAGATGAGGCCATTAGTGGCAAAGTCAAATTCGGGGATGGGTCTGTGGTAGCCATAAAAGGTAGGGGCTCCATATGTTTCCAATGCAAAAATGGAGAACACAGGGTTGTAACCAATGTGTTCTACATTCCTGCTTTGAGAAGCAACATATTAAGTTTGGGCCAGTTGGATGAAACAGGCTGCAAGATCTTAATGAAAGATGGGCACCTGTGGATCTATGAGAGAGGGGGACAAACTCTCTTGAAAGTAAAGAAGACTCAAAATAGGCTATACCAGATCCACTTGAAAGTAACATCTCCCAAGTGCCTGTTGACAGGGATGAATGAGCCTGCTTGGATTTGGCATGCAAGGTTAGGCCATTTGAGTTTTGACTCTATCAACAAAATGACCAAACATAACATGGTCAGAGGAATGCCAAGGATATCTCACAAGGCACAGCTATGTGAGAGCTGTTTAGTTGGAAAGCAAAGAAGTCAAGCATTTCCCGTTGTGAGTACCTATAGAGCTGCCTCACCAC
Source organism: Flaveria floridana (assembly GCA_018326465.1). Lineage (NCBI taxonomy): Eukaryota > Viridiplantae > Streptophyta > Magnoliopsida > Asterales > Asteraceae > Flaveria > Flaveria floridana. Next base: position 22,426 of record BJCO01466961.1, read on the forward strand.
TGGAGTTAGTGCACGCAGACCTCTGTGGACCATTGAATCCCCCCACCCCTGCTGGGAATAGGTATTTTATGTTGCTGGTAGATGATTACTCAAGGTATATGTGGGTCTTTATGCTAAAATCAAAGGATCAAGCCCCCACAGCCTTTAGAGAATTCCAAACCTAGATCAAGTTGGAAACCTCCTATAACCTAAAGGCTTTGAGAACTGATAGGGGAGGGGAATTTACTTCAAGAACCTTTGAGCAACTGTGCAGTATGGAGGGCATAAAGAGGTTCTTAACAGCCCATTATTCTCCATAGCAAAATGGTGTGGTAGAAAGAAGGAATCAAACGGTTATGGGCATGACCAGGTCTGTGTTGAAGGCTATGAAAGTACCCCTGGAGTTATGGGCTGAGGCAGTGAGACATGCAGTTTTCTTGTTGAACAGAAGCCCTACAAAAGCCTTAGAGAATGTGACTCCTTATGAAAGGTTATTTCAAAAGAAAACCCAAGGTAAAACACCTTAGAGTTTTTGGGTGCAAGGCACATGTTAAAATCCCAAGTCATCAAGTTTCTAAACTAGATGATAGAAGCATTCCTATGGTGCATTTAGGGATTGAGCCCAGGACTAAAGCATATAGGATGTATAACCCAGTTAGTGGTAAGATTGTTGTGAGCAGGGATGTCCAATTTGAAGAAAGAAAATCTTGGGAGTGGGATACTTTTAACCAGGAGAGGACTACTGATCAAGGTTATGCTAGGTTTGGCATGTCCATGAACACCCCTGATCAGGGTGAATCCACCTCAAGTGGACAAACACTTGAATCAGATAGTTATAGGCAAGCTGTTGACCCTGTGGATGTTGCACCTGATCAGGCTAATCTAGAAGAAGAATTAGAAGATTCAGGGGGTGGCAATAATGGGCATCATGATGTTGATAGTGAATTGCCAAGAGACAGCTATGATGATACTCCACCAAAGGGGTTTACCAGCTTAAATGATGTGTTTAGCAGGACTGAGATTCTTGAGCAGGTCCTTTTAATCCACCTGTCTTAGATGAGTCTGAGTTGTTGCTAGTAGAAGAACCTACTAGTTTTGATCAGGCAAAAGATAAGACAGAGTGGAAGATAGCTATGAAGGATGAGCTAGACAGTATAGAAAAGAATGGTACATGGAAGCTTGTTCAATGTCCAAAGGGGGTTAAGCCAATTGGATTAAAGTGGCTGTTCAAGCTAAAGAAAGATGCACAGGGGAAGGTGGTGAGACATAAAGCAAGGCTAGTAGTGAAGGGATATGTCCAAAAATATGGAATTGACTATGAGGAGGTCTTTGCTCCTGTTGCTAGATTAGAAACTGTGAGACTAATCCTAGCTGTGGCTGCTGTTAGTTCATGGGAAGTTCATCATTTGGATGTGAAAACAACATTTTTAAATGGTGAATTGAAGGAAGAAGTGTATGTAGTCCAACCTGAAGGTTTTGTAAAAGCTGGTAAGGAAGGATTGGTGTACAAGTTGGTTAAGGCTCTTTATGGGCTTAAACAAGCCCCGAGAGCTTGGAATGAGAAACTGCACCATACTCTTGTTAAATCCGGATTTGAGAGGTGTTTACAAGAGCATGTTGTGTATAAGAAGCTGTCTACTAAAGGACCTGTGATCATAGGGGTTTATGTGGATGATATGATAGTTACTGGGTCTAGTTTGGAGATGATTAAAGATTTCAAAGTACTGATGCAGTCTAACTTTGAAATGACTGATCTTGGAATGTTGAATTACTATTTGGGAATAGAAGTGCAGCAGTTAAGTGATGGTATCTTCTTAAATCAAACAGGATATGCTAAGAAGATATTAGAGGAAGTGAAGATGTGGGATTGTAATGCTGCTAAGGTACCTATGGATCCGGGGTTGAAACTTGGTAAAGATGAAGAATATGATGCTGTTGATGCAACTAAGCATAGAAGGATGATTGGTTGTTTGAGGTATTTGACTCAAACAAGGCCAGACCTGAACTATTCTGTTGGTATAGTTAGTAGGTTCATGGAATCACCCAGAACAGTTCATTGGCAAGCAGTGAAGCATATTTTGAGGTATGTGAAAGGGTCAGTTGATCAAGGGGTCTGGTACAAAAGGGGTGGAGCTGCTGAGCTGGTGGGTTATAGTGATAGTTCTCATGCTCCAACAAAAGCAGATGGGAAAAGCACTACAGGGGTAGTGTTCTATTATGGTGATGGACCAATCAGCTGGGTTAGTCAGAAACAAGAGATAGTGGCTTTATCTTCTTGTGAAGCTGAGTTTATTGCTGCCACAGCTGCTGCTCAACAAGCAGTGTGGTTGAAGGGTGTTTTGGAGACCCTACTTAATTCTAATATAGGTCCTATTCTACTTAATGTGGATAACAAGTCTGCAATTCAACTCATGAAGAATCCAGTTTTCCATGGAAGGTCAAAACATATTGATGTTAGGTATCACTACATTCGTAGTTGTGTGGAAAAGGGTCTTGTGAATGTGAAGCATATTGATGGTAATGAGCAGAAAGCAGATATACTTACAAAAGCTCTTCCTAGATTGAAGTTTGTAGAAATGAAGAGGCTGCTTGGTGTGGGAACTATACAAGAATTAAGGGGGTGAATGTTAGTTTAATTCTTTGTATTAGTGTAGTATTAAAGTTTAGAATGGTTATGAAGTTTTAGTATAGTGCAAGGACCAAAGTTGTAAAGAGTTAGTTAGTTAATTCTAACTGCTATAAATAGGTGTGTGTATTGTGTAATCGGTATCACCTTCAAAATAAAATCCAAGGATCTTTATGGTCAATTTCTGTCAAAAGCTAGATAAAGGAGGTTCGACGCATCTTTGTTGGTTATGATGAAGAACGCAAAGGATAAAAGTGTTGCTACAATTACAAGTAAATATTGCGTATGTCCTCACATGGTATTAGACGAAAACTCATCGTGGTGGTCTCCTGAACACAAACTGTCACCAGACACAATGCTTGAAAAAAAAGCTAAAAATTTTAACTATTAATCTCAAGTCTACTTCAGCTGTTGAAGAGAATAGAGCAAAGAAAACGAACCAGAAATTGCCTAGAATGAGCTGTAAAACAACAGCCAAACCGAACAAACTGGACGGCAGTGCAGTCCAGCACCTACTCTGCGTCGCTCGACCCGCGAATGAAGACAAAACCCACATTTTGCAAATACAACAACAAATTTGGCTATAATTAAAGAAATCATGGAACAGGGCCTGTATTTCTAGGCATGTGATAAAATAGAATGGGCCAACGCAATGCAAACTAAAATCCCAACCTTGGTACAAATCAGACCTGGAAATCAGGTCCCTAACCCAAAGACATTCAACCAATTTCTTGTAGTTGGGGTTTACAAAATAAAAAAATAAAGAAACGGGCAGATGGATTAGTCGAGGTTTAAAGCTCGCGTTGTTAAACTTAGGTTTTGTTAAGAGTATGGTCTCGACTACAACGAGACATTCAGCCCTGTTGCTAAACTGACTACTGTTCGAGTGCTCATAGCACTTGCAGCAAACAAGGGCTGGAATCTATGACAGACAAACGTAAACCATATAGGAATATGGTGACTTGATCGGGCAATTTATATGGATCAACTGGTCGGATTTGAAGATAAAGCTCAACCCGAGGTACGTATGCAAGTTAAAGAAAGCATTGTCTGGGTTAAATCAGTCCCCAAGAGCGTTCATAGTATTCGAACTTAATGATTTAGTTGGAACTGCAAGGCTGTTTGTAAAGGCTAAAGGAACTAGAATGGGAGTAGTTCTGTACGTGGATCAGTGGATGATTTAATCATCATGGGTGACTAGTTGAAGAGATATCCGAACTGAAAGAGAACTTAAAAGCGAGATTCTGAATGAAAGACCAAGGAAGACTAACGTACTATCTCAAGTTAGGGCTAGAGTATGAGACAAGAGCATAGTTTTGCATCAAAAAAATATTCGACTGACATGTTTGTCGGGTTTGATATGTGAGATTCTAAACCGGCTATTACCCCAATTAATGTCAATGCTAAGTTGTACCCGGATGATGGAAGAGGGGTCGAGGTATGGCAGATCTATTTAACTCTAACAAGACCCGACATAGCATTTGTTGTCGGTGTCTTGAGCCAATATATGCAAAAGCCAAGAAGACCTTGTATGATTCCTGCTCAACAGGTACTTAGGTACTTAAAATGAACCATTGGACTTGGGAGTAGAGTTCTAGAGGAAGCAAGAAATCAAAAACTATGCAGGTGATCCAAGTTGGCAACATCAACTGGGTATGTATTATTAATTGGGTCGATAGGAATGTCATGGTGTAGCAAGAGACAAGTGATCGTGTGTCTACCTACCACCGAAAATGAGTATCAAGCATCAGTAGCTGCGACCCAAGAATTAGTCTGGTTAGTCCAGTTGATGAACGAGATAGATCAGCATATCGACTACAAAGTGAAGCTAATGTGTGATAATAAGTTGGCAATGCAATTAGCAGAGCACATAACGTCTCATGCACAAACTAAGCACATTGAAGTGCACTACCATTTTATATGAAAAAAGGTACTAAAAGAAGATAACGAGTTAATCTACACATATACACAAGTGCAGTTGGCTGATATATTAACTAAAGGAATAACCAAAACAAAACTTGATCTGTTGTGTTCGTTAGTTGGAATGAAGAAACGCAGTATTGAGAGGAAGAAACAAATATAACAATACCGAGTAATATTGGTAACATTTAGGGAGGTACGATCAACCTATCTACTTGAAAGGGTGCCTAAAGGGCCAAGAGTAGTAATTAATAATTATTAGTCCACCCAATTACTATTTGAGTCTCTTACTTTCCAAATTGTATTGGTAGACATTGTGTTTAGATTAGGATTGTTTTCCAATTTAAAGCCTTGCAACTCCCTTATTTTGAATTAATGAAATAGAGTGAATCAAGATTGAATATATTGTGTGAATGTTCTACCTGCTTATGATATCCTAATTTAACAAAATTTCTAAACAGGTCTGCTAGGGTTTTCACACTTTAATATGCTTTACTGAACCGGGTCACGGTAAACGTTTCAAATTGAACTATAACTACAAGCCCTCTTTAGATTGTTTCTTTTTCTTCTTATCAAGTTTAGTGGCAGGCTTTTCTTCATCTTTAAGTGGGCTAGATGAACATACCTGAAGCTTGATTTTGTATGGTCTGTTTTGACATCTTCAAATCTTCATTAGCAAATCTCCTGTTCATTTGCGTATCTATAAGATTCCATCTTCAATTTTGAATTTACAATCGGCCTCAACGAATTGAACTAAACTAAGAATGTTCTCCCTCTGATGTAATACACATCGGAAAATTCCCTTTGATCAACATTCTTGCATTACACACGAACCTTTCTTTTCTCTCTGATTTCAACAAGTGAACCATCACCAAATTTCACTTGACTAATAACTTTTTTTCCAACTTACTAAAGTAGTCTCGTTATTCAGTCATATGGTTACTTAACCCTTTATACAATAACCACATTCCATCTTCTTTTCCCTCCATCTCATATTCACCAACATACACTCTTTCTTCAATTAAACACGCTTTAGTGAGCAAGTTGCCATGAGCAAGGCATGTCCAATATCATCCCACCTTGTATTAAGTTTACATCTACTCTTCCTCTGCTAGGTGCTTTGCACTCGTTCAAATATTTGGGAAATAATCTAATCTCTTGGCCCTCCAAACGCCAATCGATCTTATCCTATTTTAGTGCTAACGCCGAATATCGTGGAGTTACTAATGTTGTACCTGAGACTTGTTGGGTTCATAATTTCGTATTGGAACAAGTGGCCTCTTACTCAAGCCACCTTGGTTTATTGTAATAATGTTAGTGCCATATACTTAGCTGACAATCCTATTCAACATCAATGTACAATACTCAGAGTTTGATATTGACTTTGTTTGAGAAAAGCTCGCCAGGGACATGCTTGAGTTCAACACTCCCTTTGAGACAACCTTTGAGACAACCTTTGAGACAACCTTTGAGACAATCTTAGCATCCCCCCACCTCATGCTTCGACAACGAAGGCATATTAGAATATATTTATATAATTTGGAGACAAATGTATGTAGAGGGAATATCTCTTTGTTTGTTATCTAAATCATACCATAGATAGATAGAGGCAAAGTCAAATGTATAAGGTCGTAGATATCGATATTCAAAAAGTGAAAATCATCAAATTGATATACTTAGCTGACAATCCTATTCAACATCAATGTACAATACACAGAGTTTGATATTGACTTTGTTTGAGAAAAGCTCGCCAGGGACATGCTTGAGTTCAACACTCCCTTTGA
>BJCO01466963.1:0-13337 GCA_018326465.1 Flaveria floridana
ACACATCATAAGTATTGTTGGGGTCTTGTGTTTCTCCATACACTTCCTCATTACATGCAAAAGAATAGCTCTCATCTTTCTCTCAAAACCCACGGTTTTGGCAGCTGAAAAAGGAGGTCCAAGGAGCTTGTTCTTGTGGTGTTCTCATCCTAACAAGAAGGTGTATTGAAAGAGCTTGGGGTATAGACACTTGAGGACCTCTACACTTGAGTTCTTGGCCGTTTTAGCATCTCCAATCTCCTTCTTTTGGACGTTTTCTTGCTGCTGGAAGGAGGTAGTTTGACAGCTCCTTGTGGCTATCATATTGTATGATTTTATGTAGTTTTACATAAGTTAATAGCTTGTTCATTCACATATTGAAGATCCTTTGATTATGGGTTTGTTTTATTTACTTGTATGGTCACTAAATAACATATTTTCAGCTTTAAAATCGGTTTTAAAGACATATATATCCGCTGCGTTTTTTGAAAGTTTAAAAGGTTAAACTTGGTTTTATGTTCTTGCAAACCCGTCAGAAACTATGTAATTCTAGGCGCATCATAACTATTTGGGCGCATTTGAACTGTTTAAGCGCCTGAAAACTGTTCGAGCACATTTCAACTGTTCAGGCGTATCAAAGTTGGGTGTTTTTTAGAATTATTCTAAGGAAATCCCTTAGACGTTTCTAAGTCAGAAGTACCACAGCTGTTGAAGAGTTTCAGTACTATTTAGGCGCATCACTTTAAGACCTAGAAATTAAAAAAAAATGTTTTGAAAAATCCAATAATATTTTTAATTCATTTTTTTAATTCAAAAACTTAAAAAAAACAAAAATACTTCTTCTTCTTCAAATCAAAATATAAAAATAGTGAAATCTGAGAATTCTGAAAATAGAGTTCCTAAGTTGAAAAACAGAGCAGATTTTAAAAATTGGTCATTTAGGTTAAAGCATCACCTTAATTCTATTGATACTAATCTTTGGAAATCAATAGAAAAAGGACCACATGTTTCTATAACTATTGATGGGCCTGATAAGGTATTTGTCTATACTAAAGATTCATCAGAACCCTACCCTGAAGATGGTCTACAAGGTGAAGATCTTAGAAAGGTTAAGAATGATATTAAAACATATTCTCTTATGTTGAAAGGACTACCTCTTGAAGTCCTAGCCAGACCTGATGGATATCAAACTAGATACATAATGTATAAAGCTTTAAAGACAATCTGTGAAGGTGGTAAAGAGATACAAAATCTCTAAAAGCAAAAACTGAAGAGGCAGTTAGAGCTTTTTCAACATGTATCTGGTGAAACCATCAATCAAATGATGAACAGATATGTGCAGCTTACCACTGAGATGTCAACATCTGGCATTACACATGTTCTTGAAGATCTAAATATTAGACTTCTCAATGCTTTACTATCATCTTGGAACAAATAGTGACATTGTGAAAGCATACAGAGAAATTCCCTATGGATCTCGATCTGTTGATTGCCAAAATTGAATCTGTTGAATTTGATGAAAGTTCAATGAATAACGATAGATAATCCTCAATGTCACAGTATCAATTTGTTGCATCTCCTGCTAATACCGTTGAGAATGCTTTCATGGCAAAGAATGAAAGTTCACCTAAAGAAGAGGGAGATCTGTTTGTTGGAGCAGGGTTCTTTAATGATTGAATATTCACAAGTGCTCCTGCTTATGCAACTAAATCTCAACCTCAGTATCCTCCAAGTTCTTAAAGTTCTAAACCTCAAACAAAGACTCCATCTGTTAGCTCTGCTAAATCTAGCAAAGTTAAGGATGTCATAAACATCCTATTAGAGGATGAAGAGTCTAAAACTGCCTTCACTACTTTCATGGCAAGTTTTCAAGCATATCAGGGTAGTCATCTAGCATAATTAGATCTTGTTTTGCAGGATTTGTTTAAAATGGATCCAAAAGATGTAGAAGAAATTGATCTGAATTGGCAGATGGTGATGATTGCCTACAGAACTCAGAAACACTCGTATCTCAACAGGAAATACAAGCCTAGTGCTAATAAGACTGTTGGATTTGACAAGTCAAAGTCGAGGTGTTTCAACTACAATAGTTATGGACATTTCTCTCGGGATTGCAAAGCTCCCAGGAAGAATGGAGGAAATGCTCAATCTAGTTCTGGCAATCAGAGGTTTCAACAATTTTCTCAGAAGACATTCCAAAAGCCATATCAAAGTCTTCTAATGCCTGAGCTTAAAGATGAATCAAAGTCATCTAATGAGCCAAAGAAAGCTCTTGTAGTCAGTGTGAAGGATGGATATGACTGGAGTGCATATGCTGAGCAATTTACTAATAAATCTAAGTCATCTTATAAGCCAAAGAAAGCTCTTATTACAGAAATTTAGGGGGAAGATTGGTCAGAGGTCTGTGATCCTAAAGTTGAAAGGTAATAATGAGCATGAAGAAGATGATTATGACTAGAGTGATAAATCTGATCCTAAAGAGGATTCAGATGAAATTGCTTTGATAGCTCAGTCTGATCAACCTAAGGTTGACACTTCATCCTCTAACTCTAAAACTTCTTCACCAAAATATACTGATATACCATCTGAAGTAAGAGAAAAACTATGCACCAAATCTTGTTTTGAACATGTCGAATACTATCGAATGTATTCATATAAAATCTGTGAGAAAGTTAAGCAAGTGGAGTCAATGCACAATAAAAAAAAATATAACAAAATAGCAGATGAAAAGATCATTTCTACTCAAACCTCATAGAACAAAGCGTTAAAAGAATTAGAAATTGTGTCTAAACAATTTGAGGAAATGAGTAAAGATCTAGAACAGGAGAAAATAGCACACCCTGCTACTCAAGTTGATCTTGGTAAGGTTAAAAGTTCCAAAATGATTGTGGAACAACTGGTAAGTGAAAGAAAAGATAAATAAAAAGCAGGATTAGGCTTCACTCATGAACCAATGCCTGAATCTATAACCAATACTCTACGAGAAAACTTTAACACGCATGATCATTCCCTTGAAAATAAAGCTAAACTCAAAGCTTTTTAGAACAAAAACAAGAATTCTGACAATGAAAAGAAAAAGCTAATATAAAAATCTTCGAAGAAAAGGGTCGATGAAAAGATCAAAAATGGTCATCCTATAAAGGTTACATCATATGAACCTAAACAGAAAAGTCAGAAATCTTGTGTTCCAACAAAATCAGTGTTAGAAGTTTTGATCAAAAATAAAGAAAAAGCAAAATTAGAAGAAGGAACATCAGAAAATTCAAACTCTGTTGATCTGAAAGAGAAAGATAATGAAAAAGAATCTTCACCTTAAGATGTTCAATCTCAAATTAAACCAAGTTCATCAAAATTAAAGAATCAAAGAAGCAGAAGAAAATCATCTAAAGCCAAAAATGATCAAAACAAAAGACAAGAAAATCTAATAAAACCAACAAATCAAGCAACTAAACTCAAACCAGTAAAATTTGTGTCTGCTGGTTTGTTAAACATTAACTCGCTTCAAGAAGTTAAGCTAAGTCCTAAGAACAAATCACAATCTAATCTAAAAACTAATTCTGATTCTAAGTCTTTCACTGTTATTACAAGATTTGTTCTTAGGGAATCAAAGAAAGGAAGTTCATATGCAAAAGGTAAAAAAATAATATGCCAAAGAACAAAATGTCAAATCAAAAGCAAAAATTGACAAATCAAAAACAACAAGTTAACTTTTTGACGCCAAAATATAAGCAAGAATCAAATGTTGCATCAACATCAAAAGTTAACAATCAGTTGTTTAAAAGACCATAGAGGTACTGTGAAATTTGTGAGATGTACAATCATAATACTACTGAGTGCTTTTTCAATAAGTACTGTCACATCTGTGACATGAGGAATCATTCCATAGCAGATTATTATTTCAACAAATACTGTACCTACTGTGATGAAAGAACTCACAACACAGAAAATTGCTACTTTAGAAAGAGATCACCTAAAAAAGGATTTGCCAATTCACAATTGACCAAAGGTTATGTTGATCCTCGGTATTGGAGAAATCAAACTGGTGGTTTTCAAAGATTAACTAACCAACCTTCATTAGGTTTATGGTCCTTCTAAAGGAATATTTATGTGAGACCAAAACAAGTTCTGAATGATCAATTCATACCAAGATCTGTAAGAATGAATAATTAAAATATTGGTAATCAATATTTTTCAAAAGTTGGTCAGTCAACTGGCATGAATGTTTACAAAAATGATCAACAATATATGTATAACAAATTTGCTAAATTCATTACAAGCCAAATTTGAATACTCTTCATTTCAAGCAATTTACCATTGTTGATAAATTTGGAAAACCCAATACCATCTCGGCTTGGTAGATACCTCAAGTTAATTTCTTTGTTGTGCAGGTTTGCCCGAGAAGACCACTCAACATATGGTATGTGGATAGCGGGTGTAGCCGGCACATGACAGGCAATTATGCCTTATTGCAAGACTTTAAGTTAAAGGATGGTACGCATGTCACCTTCGATGGGGATGCAGGTGGAAAGATAACAGGAGAAGGAACAGTATCCAATTAGATAATAAGCTTCGATAAAGTCAACTTATGTTCTCAGTTGAACTTTAATCTGTTAAGCATATCCTAATTCTATGATAAATCATATTCTGTTCTATTTGATGATTCTTTTTGTTATGTTTTGAGGCCAGGATTTCAGATTAGCAAGGATTGGGTGATTGTTAAGCTGTTAGGGATCAAGATGTATACAAACTGGATATGTCTCTAATTGATCCATCTACAGAAACAACTTGCCTCATTGCTAAAGCATCAAATGATGAAAGTCAGCTTCAGCATATACGTCTCAGGAATTCCAACTTCAAGAAGATGAACAAACTTGTAGTAGGAAATCATGTTATTAAACTTCCATCCAAGAAGTTTGCAACTACTGATCACTACTTAGCATGTTTGAAGGGGAAGCAACACAGAGCGTCTTATAAGATCAAGCTGATAAACTCAAATTCCAAAGCACTCCAGATGTTGCACATGGACCTTTTTGGACCAAGCAACATCAAGAGTATTGGAAGAAAATCTTATTGTTTAGTTACCATTGATGACTATACAAGATTTTCATGGGTTTTGTTTTTGAATGCTAAATCTAAAATGGCTGAATTATTAAAAGAATTCATCATAAAAGTTGAAAATCAATAAGATCAAAAAGTGAAGATAATAAGAAGTGATAATGGTACGGAATTCAAAAGTGCTAATATTGGCATGTTCTGTGCAGAGAAAGGAATTGCTCATCAGTTCAGTGCTCCCAGAACTCCACAACAAGATAGAGTTGCTGAAAGGAAGAACAGAACACCAATTGAGGCTGCACGATCTATCTTAGCATATGCGAAATTCCGATCACTTTCTGGGAGAAGCTATATCAACTACGTGTTTCGTACAGAATCGAACATTAATCGTGAAAGATAAACTAAAAACTCCATATGCATTGATGTTTTGCAGGAAACCAAACATAGATTTTCTTAAATCTTTTGGTTGTCCAGTTATGATTTTAAATTCAAGTGATCATCTAGGAAAATTTGAAGCAAAATCTGATAGTGGATTTTTCATTGGATATTTATCTATTTCAAAAGCTTATCGAGTTTATAAATCTAGGACAAATGTTATACTTGAAACATTCAACGTTAAATTCTTGGAAAATTCATTTCCATCAGTTTCAAATGGTCCCGCATGGTTATTTGATTTAGATTCATTGTCAAACTCTTTTCAATCTAACTTGTTTGATCAATCTAACTTTCTTGATTCTACAGGTAAGAAGAAATCACAAAGAGATCTTGGTTCTTTCAGTGATGAATTAGATTCTAATGTCCCATATGATCAAAGCCCAGATTACCCATTCTTCTCTTTTGTCAAAGATTCATTTATTCGATTCAATGAAAATGATCAATCTTATCAAGATTCAGATCATTCAATTTCAGAAGATTAGTATGTTTCTCAACCAATTCCTAATAATGGTACTGAATTTGTACAACCTGAGTCTGGAACATCATCCATTTCTGGTGATGCAGTTAATTCTGGTAATCTTGATTACTTTATCAACTCACCGACTCAAGTTCCAAATTTCAATCCACATTCTTCCAACCTATTGCATCAGCTCTCCAACTTGAATCAAAGAAATCTAGATGTTCATATTCAAGAGAATGAGATTCCAACATCTTGTATTCACAAGAACCATCCAACATCTCAGATTATTGGTTCTTTGAATAAGAGAACAATGAGAAGCAAATCTGAACAAGTAAATCTTTGCTTATACTCATGTTTTCTTTCTCAAATTGTTCCTAAAGACGTTACCAAAGCGTTAAAGGACAATGGTTGGATCGAGGGTATGCAAGAATAATTATTGCAATTGCGCAAACAAGAAGTGTGAAATCTTGTGGATTTACCTGATGGAGAAAATTCCATAGGCACAAAATGGTTGTTCAGAAATAAAACAGATGATCAAGGAATCGTCATTTGAAATAAAGCGAGACTTGTTGCATAAGGATACACTCAAGAAGAGGGTATTGATTATGATGAACTATTTGCTCCAGTTGCAAGACTTGAATCCATTCGTGTCTTCTTGGCATATGCATCATCAAGAAATTCAAAGTGTATCAAATGGACATCAAATGTGCATTTTTGTTTGGTCCAATCACCGATGATGTGTATGTGAAGCAACCTCTAGGTTTGGAAGATTCAGAAATTCCACATCGTGTGTACATGCTTAGCAAAGCTTTGTATGGACTTTATCAAGCTCCAAGAATCTGGGATAAAACATTGTCACAACACTTAATCCAACATGGATACACAAGAGGGAAAATCGATCAAACCTTATTCATAAAGAAGGATGCTTATGATCTCTTATGCATACAAGTGTATGTCGATGATATCATATTTGGTTTTACAAGTCTAAAATTATGCAATGAATTCGAAGAAATCATGAAGTTTCGATTTCAAATGAGTTCTATGTGAGAAAAAAATTTCTTTCTTGGACTTCGAGTTCAACAATCTGCAGATGGTATTTTCATCAATCAAGAGAATTTTGTTGACAAGCTCTTAAAGAAATTTAAATTGCAAGATTGTGAGTCCATTAGAACTCCAGTTGATGTAAACTACAAGATTGAGCTTGATCCACAACGAAAATTACTTGACCAAACCATATACAGATCTATGATTGGTTCGTTGATGTATCTTAGTGCATCTAGACCGACATAATGTATGCTGTTTGTGTCTGTGCCAGGCATCAATCAGACCTGAAGGAATCCCACTTAATTTCTGTCAAAAGGATATTCAGATATCTAAATGGTAAGCCGACTTTAGGGCTATGGTATCCTTACAAGGGAAACTTTGAGTTACATGGATATACTGATAGTGATTATGGAGGATGTTGTCAAGATAGAAAATCTACTATGGGTGGTTGTCAGTTTTTAGGTCCCAGATTAGTCTCATGGAAATGTAAGAAACAAACAAATGTCTCCGTTTTAACCGTAGACGCTGAGTACATAGTTTCTTCAGCGGGATGTTCTCAAATCCTTTGGTTACAAAACCAACTACTGGATTATGGGTTCAATTTTCTTAAAATTCCAATTTACTTTGATAACACTGCTGCTATGTTAATTACAGCTAATCCTGTCCAACATTCAAAAACAAAACATATCGAAATTTGATATCATTTTCTCAGAGATAACTCTGAAAAAGGTTTAATCATTCTGATTCAAATTGCAACTCAAAAACAGTTAACAGACCTATTTATTAAAGCGTTTTTACCAAGACGGTTTGAGTGTTTGGTAGCGTCAATTGGTCTTATTAACCATGTGTAAACTGGCTTTTGAGCTTTTTAGTTCATTGAGTCTTAACATGATCAAAACCTCCTTAACCAAAAAAGGTCATAGTAAGAGCAACTGTCTGAGTTAATTACCTGATTGTAGTTTGTGTGTGCATGTTTTCTTATAAAAGCAAAACCAAATACAAAAATAGAAAATCAAAAATGAAAGATAAAAATATAAAACAAAAACTACAAAAATAGAGTCTTTCTTTGTTAATTCATGTTTTAGGAATGAATCTGTTTTTGCAATATGTGAGAAATGATAGTACATTAGTGAGATCAGTTGCATATTTCACTCGACAATAAAGTCTGACATGATCAGATATGATGTGTAGACAAACTCCTGCTACTATACTAAAAAGGTAAATTCTTATGATTAAACTAAATCATCTATGCATGTATGTGTGTTTATCTTAGTACAACTGAGTAGTATTAGCTTATCAGATTGATAGCTTGCAAAGTTACAACACTCGCACTTGGTGGTGATATGACTAACCATGAGATCTGTTACAAGCATCATCTCACTTCTTTGTTATGAGTCATCATAGACCTGAAGTGATGAGATATTTTTTGTTATAAATGATTACAGACCTGGACATTCTCATGTGATGCAAAAAGATGCCAATGTGCACAACCCATTTAAATGGATGGTTAGAGTTTCTTAAATGGTTTATCCATGATAATTCTCTGCTAAATTATCAACATGAACTCTGGTTATGAATATATGTCAGGTAATAAGTTGAGAACATGTGCTTTCTTTCATATCTTGATGATAGTTGATCTATCTAAGTCTATGTGTGAGTCACATCATGTCATATCTAATTCAACCCTAATCAATCCAATAATTGAAAAAGTAAGTGAGCTGTTTTTTTGTCCAAAACACTCATTGTCTATCCTTAGATCTTGTGTCTCCTTTGCTGTGAGATCGCTGACCTGGAACACACTTGATCAGGATTTAATCATTGTCTATAACTATTCACAATTTATTTTCTTTTAATGTCATGATCTTATCTGATATGATCTCACTATATACATTGATTCTATTGTACATATTAGATTTGTATTCTACTTTAATTTTGATTTTACGAATGTTTAATGTGTGCGTTCATATTAACAATGATTAGTCTGCTCTTCTTGTGACACCTTAAGAAACTTCTAAGTTTTGTAAAACTTAAAATTTTAGGGGGAGTAAAAAGTAAGAGTATCTATGAAAATCAAAATTAAATGATTTGAATAAAAAGGATGAAGCTACAAGTTCAAAGCATGTGTGTTTGATAATGTGAAAATGAACCTACAAATTTTAAAGTGGAAAAGCATCTTGCAACAATTTAAATGAGATCATTTGTTTAAATTCAGAGACTAAAATGTAGAAAAATGAATTTTGTTTGTTGAAAATTTTTAAAAAAAATTGAAATGTCAAAAATCAAAAATTGAGGGTCAATTATGAAAACTTTCAGTGAAAGTCAAAAATTTGACAAATTGTTTAAATATTTTATATGAATAGTACTAATATGTTTAAACAGTGTTCAGGTGGAAGATGTTAAAAAAAACAAGTGTAAGAAATCTCATGCGCCTAAACAGTGATCAGAAGTCCAAACAGGAACATGTTGAATTTTAGAAAATTTACAGGTGTTTTAGGCGTTTCAACATCCTCATGCGCCTAAACAATGTTAATAAGTCTGAAAAGTTGGTTAAGTGTTGGGCGTTTCAACAACTCTCATGCGCCTAAACAGTGCCAGACTTTTCATGATTTGGGTGTTTCATGTGAAATTTCCAAGTGTTGGGTGTTTCAGCTTGTCTCATGCGCCTGAACAGTGCAAAAGCACCTAAACAGTGCTTATGCGTCTGAAAGTTCTCATGCGCACATACAGTGCTCATGCGCCTAAACACTCGATGAAAATTTTAATCTCATGCGCACAAACAGTGCTCATACGCCTAAATTTTTTGTGTTATTTTCAGACTCATACGCACAAACAGTGCTCATGCGCCTAAAAATCTACACTTAGTATAAAAAGAACACTTTGTGTATTTCATTCATTCATTCACCAAAGTCCCCTGAACTCAATCTCAATTCTCGGTTTTCATTATATCGCAAATTTTGAACATTTGTGCTATTAGTCTGCGATTTAAATTGTGTTTCTAAGATTTTAAATGTAAGTTCATAATCTAATCAACACAATTTCAAGATTCGAATTCAAATTTGTCTAGGCGTTTCATAGTTGTTTGGGCGTATGAACCCTAAAATCGACAGAAATTTTGAATTTTGTGAATTGAATGTAAAATAAGAACTGAAATTGAGTTTAGAATGTTGATATTGAACTGCTTTCGAGCATGTTAACACATTCAACATCGATTTTCATCAACATTGGTTCGCTGATGATTCATCATCAATCGAAACAATGAAGATGAACGGTCATTAAATTTTGAATTTTTAATTAAAATATAAAATTCATAAAAATTCAATTTGTAAATATGTGCTTGATAACATTTAGTGAATTGATATGTTTAAAACAATTTAAACCCTAACTTGAGTATGTTATATTTTTAAACATAATATATAAATACTTAGTCATTTTCTATGTATAAGTTAGATTAAAAATTGTTTAAAACAAATAATTCATTTAAATTCAATCAACATTTATTAAATTCAAAAAGATTAAATTCAAATTGACTCAAGTTCTTGTTTTCATTTGTGCAGATGAATGAATTAAAGTTTGAGACAAAGCACAATGTGGCGGTATTACTAAATGAAGATATTCAAGATGCAGTTCGTTATGAAGAGATGATATGATTCCTTCTAAGGACTAAATATGTCTATGCTATGTGTTACCAGCCAGTGGTCTATGCAAGACTGATCAGAAAGTTCTTGACCACAACATTAGAGATGAATGATAAAGGAAGGAAGGTCTTAAGAGGCTTTGTAACTAACGATAGAATGATAGAAGTATCAGAAGATTCTATCAGAACCTCTTTGAGATTGGGTCAAATTGATCCAGAAGATACATCTGAACTAACTTTCAATGAATGCAGAAAGACATTCATAGAAATGGGTCACCCTGATCATATTCCTAAAAATCAATTCTTTAGAGCCAGAGTCTTCAATCATTGGAAGCTCTTGTGCTATATTTTTCAACATTGCATGTCTAAACGAAGTGCTGGATGGAGTTCTTTTCCAATAGACATTGCATCTCCAATAGTGGCACTTGCTACTAACAGAAGATTTAACATGGCCAAGTGGATCATGAAGGGGTTAATCTTCAACCTGGAAAAAGGCATTAGGAACAAATACCTAATGTATCCAAGGTTCCTACAGATGATTATCAATGAAGAACACCCAGACTGTTGATACATATGTACCTAGTTTAGGAGCTTAATGTAAAATGTCTTTCATGTCTTACATATTTGTAATTGAATGGGTATGAATGAAATCCAATATGTGGTTGATGCTTATAATGTTTAATGTTTCATTGATTATTGTGTGATAATGCATGTTAAACTAACTATATAGGTTTGTGAAGTATATGAAGTTCTCATGCGAATGGACCATGCTAATAGGCCATACGCATGAACACTTCATGCTAATGGACCAGTCGCACGACTGAACCAGGAGATTGGATCAGTTGCACGATTGTGACATGTGATTGACTCAGTCACACGACTAGAACTTCAGTCGTGCGGATGGATCAATTGTATGCTTCAGTCGCACCACTGAACCATGCTTATGGTTCAGTTGCACGAATGAGGCTCCAAACCTATAAATACCACTTAATTCATGGAAAAACATAAGAATTCGAAGACCTACGCACACACTCGTACCCTAGTTGTCCAGAGGCTCAAGAAAACCTGTTCCAACTTCATAGTTCGTCTCTGATCATTTCTCGTTCGTTCTTAACGTTTGTTTCATCGTAAGGATTGATCAGATTGTCGTTCTCACTGATTGGATCGCCAATCAAATAGGATTCCTCACTATTTGAGTTGGTATACACGCAGAATCAGTTAGCACTACGTATGTACACGGTCCTAACAAATGGTATCAGAGCTTTGGCTCTTGATTTTGCGTGTGATTCGATCGATTTGGTATAAAAATCATGTTTTTTAATTCAAAACACCATCTTTTAGGTTAAAGCAGTGTTTTCGACATCTCCGGATCAAAAAGTTCACGTTTTTGGTCATACGGCAGATTAGGGTTCGTAAAAATTGTTGTTTGTGAGTCAAAATCGTCAAAACCTCAAATTTTTCAAAACAGCAGCCTTCAGTCGCACGAATAGCTCATTCGTACGACTGAACTCAATCATACATCCCATACGCACGATTGAACTCAGTCGTTCATCCATTCGTACGACTGAAACATAGTTTAACCATTTAAACATTGTGAAAACACAGCAGAAATGAACTTTATAACATAATTTATAATCTAAAAAATCAAGTTCTATTTTGATATTATAAAGTTACAAACAAACCCTGGAACAAATGAGCTTTATATATGAATAAGACTAGCTATAGAAACACATAAACATACAATATGGACGGCCATAAAGAGGCTGCCATATACTACCTTCCAGCAGCAAAAAGGACGAATATGGAGGATGATATGGACCAAGAAAACGACCAAGGCACCAAAAGGAGGTCCTCTCAAGCTTGTATACCCCAAGCTTGATAGCAAACACCTTCTTGCTAGGGAGAAGAACACCAAGATCAATCCAAAAACCCTCTAAAGCTGATGCTGCTGGCTGAGAGCTTGAGAGGAGAGAAGGAGTTTTCTTTTGTGTGAAATGATGATAATGAGTAGTGTCTTGCACACTCTTTCTAATGTGTGTTTTCAAGACAAAATAAAATGATCCCATTGGACCATTGGGAGGCTGAAAATCAGCCATCTAGAAGGGGTTTTCCCACCTAAAGTTTTTTAATAAAAAACACATATTAAAAAGTCATGTATATTATTTAAATTAAACCCCTTTTAATTTAAATGACTCTTTCATCTTATTATTTAATGTTACTTAAACCTATTTAAATAACAATACAAATAATAAAATTCATCAACAAAATATCCTTATAATTTGTTCCACTACAAATGCAATATTTAGAAAACCTATTTTCTAAATTTGGTGTGATTATTTAATTGCATGATCATATCATCAATTGAATAATTGTTTGTGTTTGTAACGCTTGTTATTGGGTATAACCCGACTGGGATCATAACGTACTAACCGCATTAATATTCTACGTGTCTTGGGCATATAGAATCCAACAATCTCCCACTTGCACAAGATTCATAGAAAATTAATGCAAGTAGTAAATACCGCCTAACAACGGTTTACTACCCTTAATACGCATGACTTATAGCCATTCAATAACATCATCCCATTCAAGTATCCTACTTGAAATGATTTAGGTGAATTAATCATTTATCCTTTTGTTACAGATGTCATGTTAAATCCAAAGACACAGAATGATCATTCCTTGTTAATTTAACTTAATCAGGCCTTAGACATCTTGCTCTCAACGAATAAG
>BJCO01466965.1:0-15283 GCA_018326465.1 Flaveria floridana
GTTTCAAATGTTTTAAAAACATAATAAGCCAATGCCATGGGTCGTGGAGCTAAGTCAAGGCCTTCTACAACAGCTAGACATCCGTCACGGGTTACCTAAAACATGCTCAAAAGAAAATTTGTGTCAACTAAAAAGTTGGTGAATTCAAGTGCTTAAAGTTTAAAAACAAAAGGGATGCAATAAAATCCACATTTAAATTAAAAGAATCATAGTTTCATTATTATGGGGGATCACAATTAACCCTGCACTCAGTCCCGACTAGCCTCTTCAAAAGTTAAGTGATACTAGTTAATCCCGAAGGAAGAACTGAGACTTAAACTAGTGTACCATACCTGGCGGGTGGTTCACCATTGTATCTTATAAAAACCTATTACATGCCACAAACGACCCTTCAAGATCTTAGTGTGGTACCCTTCTGTTCATCACGGAAGGCACTATGTGTGGGGGATTCCCCAAGTAGATCTACCCATATAGAACAAGCGGTTCATACAAGAATTAATGACTGTGACACAAGTATCAGCAGGTAGCAACAATTCCACAATATATATCATCATAGTTTAGCACATAAATAGTTTACTTAAAACAGAGCATGCTTCATCCTAAAATAGTAGTAAAAAGGGGAATCACTAGAACTCACCTTAAGTTTCAAGCAAAGATTCTTCGTGTGCCGGGAAAAGTCTCAAACCTAGCACCCTAGCATCAAAATTTAAGTGTTAAGCTATTGATTCTAAGCTTATATAAGGTGTACTAGTTGTGCCAAGAAGTTAAATGCCTAATTCGACTTTAATTTTTTAAGGTTTGTATAAAAAAACTTTCCTTTTATGGAAAGTCATGGTTTCTTATGAAAATATGGATTTTTACACCATTGAGTTAGTGATACAAGTTAAATTAAGTGTTAAATTAAGTTGTTCAAGTGATTAGTAGCTTCACAAGAATCGGTTATGGGAGTTTGGCAGAATTTACATTTTAGTCTCTCAAGTTTCAAAACTTACAATTTCTACCCTCAAAGTTTGTTTTCATGCATTTATCGACCATTATGGCCAAAAATCAGGTTTTTGAAGTTAAGTAACTCAATTTAAGTAAGTTTACTCCAAAGTTTTAGAATGTAGCTCCGGGTTTAATATTCTTCTCTTTTACGTTCCCGGTTACGGTAAAACCAAATGGTTTTAACGGTAAAGTATGGATTTTTGTGTTTTTAAGTCCTAAATAATTAAAGGTACTTTTTAAGAATATTATTACAAGTTTCCAATCTGTTTAAAATGATATTTTAGTCTCTTTTGGTTGTAAATCTCGTTTTTACGTTTAACCCGTTAAAATGCGTTTTTACCCGAAATTAAGCATTTGAAAGCTGATTTGCCCAATTTCTCATTATTTTGGATTGTATAATCTTTAACTTACTGAAATATTATAGTTTTTATAGGTTCTTGGTTTAACATTTTATTTTCCAAGATTTACCGTCAAATGTTCCCGGTTACGACCTGTTTTTTGTTAAAAATCTCATTTTATAAATGTCCTTTGACCATTTAGTCAACAAATCAGATCTGAAACACTTTGTTAACCCTTTTTGAGCCTGGAATTATTTTTTAAAAAGTTTAAAGTCTCTTATTTTTATGTTGTTTCACCATGTTTCGGGTCCCCGAAAATGACCAAAAATGCCTTTTCGACCTTTACATCATACACTTAGTATTACCCAAAAACCTTCTGAAATCATGGTCCTAACTCACGGTTAAACCATTCAACACAACAACAAGTTATCAATATGGAGATTATGCCATATTCGACCTTTACACATGTGTAAACCATCATTATTTGTGTTCAAATATTCCCAAATCCTTTTGTAACTTTCAAAAAAGGTTATTAATAGTCTTATGAGTCATTAACAAGCATATTACAAGTGTGAGTTTCGGTGGGTTACAAGCCATAAGATTCAATGATGCCAAAATCACCCAAAAGAGGGTTTTCAAGGTGTAACTCGCGTTCCACCCTTGGAAACACTAACATATCAATTGAGATACCTTCAAGGATGTTAGAAGCTCCTCAAGAACGAGGTCATAACAGTAGGTTTTCTTGGTTTTGTCCATGATTTGGTGAATTTAGAGGGTCAAGATGAGCTGGAAAATCTCTAACAAGGCTGGAGAGTCTCGATCTTGCAAGAATCAAGCACCAAAGGTCCATGAAATGTCTCCTTATTGCTTGTTTAAGCTTGGCCATTTATGGTGATGTTGTTCTTCGATTGTGAGCTGCATAAGTGCTCAAAACTGAGATGTGTGTGTGTGTGTTCAGTTGGAAGAACCGAGAGAGAGAGATGAGAGTGAAAGTGAGATTAAAGGTGTAGTGTGTGTGTTTGAATCTTGCATGAAATGGTAGTGGAGTAGAGGTGTGGTGGTGTGTAGTGGCGGAGAAGAGAGGGGATTCGCCAAGAGGGGGCGGCCGAGCATTTTGGAGGGTAGTGGGCTTTTGTTTAAATTTAATTTTTAATTATAAATATTATTATGTAGTATGTAGTATAATGTGGTATTTTAGGTGGTGCGTTTAGTTAGTTGTTTAAGTGTTATGCATGAACATGCATGCATTAAGCCGAGAATTATGTATTCATACACATGTTAATTGTTACAATTATGATTTAATTTTTATGAAAGGGTGACTAATTGACTTTCTCGGATTACTAAAATTCTTTAAATTAAAGCTTGAACTAGTTAAAAGTCACTAAAAGTCACATAAACTAATAAAAATGGAACTAATGGCAATTGATGATTCTGATACTACTGATAATATTAGAATGATACCATCATTATCATTAATAAGATGGGTAATGAATTATGACCTAGAGATTAGGGTTAGAATTATGACTTAGAGGTCGGTTGTCACATTCTCCCACCGTTTAGGATATTTCGTCCCGAAATTTTATCTTCGATTAGGTTCAGGACGGGTGGGCTTGAAGAGGTGCGGATAACTCTTTCTCATCTCGTCTTCTCGCTCCCAAGTGAACTCAGGTCCTCGCCTAGAGTTCCACCTTACCTTGACCTTGGGTATGCGGTTTTATATGAGTTTCTTGACCAACCGGTCAGTGATTTCTATAGGTTCTTCCATAAAGTTCAGCTTGTTATTGATTCTTGCTTCTTGCAATGGTTGCTCCAGGGTTTTGTCTACCATGCACTTCTTCAAGTTTGACACCTGGAAGGTGTCGTGTATGTAACTTAACTTCTGAGGCAACTTCAATTTGTATGCCACGGGGCCAATTCTTGTCAGTATTTCGAATAGTCCAATGTATCTTGGGCTTAACTTTCCTCTCTTTCCGAACCTCACGGTTCCCTTCCATGGTGCTACTTTTAGCATTACTCAGTCACCCACTTGAAATTCTAATGGTTTTCATCTCCTGTCAGCGTATTTCTTCTGACGGTCTCTGGCTGCCCGTAGACGCTCCTTGATTTTGAAAATCTTGTCGGTGGTCTCCGACATTATGTCGGTTCCCATTACTTGGCTATCACCGATCTCATTCCAGCTCAACGGTGATCAGCATTTCCTACCATACAGAGCCTCATACGGAGCTGCCTTTATACTTGCGTGGTAGCTATTAATGTAGGAGAACTCCACCAAAGGAAGATGGTTGTCCCGGTTCACACCAAAGTCAATCACGCAAGCTCTTAGCATATCTTCCAATGTTTGAATGGTTCTTTCACTCTGACTGTCAGTTTGTGGGTGGTAAGCAGTGCTTAAATCCAGACGGGTTCCTAGAGCCTGCTGGAGTGATTTCCAGAAACGAGAAGTAAAGCGGCTAACATGGTCAGAGATGATTGATAGTGGAACACCATGCCTGGTCACTATTTCATCTATGTATAGTTGAGCCAGCTTCGTCAGGTCGTAGTCTTCTCGAATCGGCAAGAAGTGTGCAGATTTAGTTAGTTTATCCACTATTGCCCAAAAAGCATCATGACCTCTAAACATTCTGGGTAATTTTGTAACAAAATCCATCCTGATGTAATCCCATTTCCATTCTAGAATTTTGGGCTGTTGCAACGTTCCTGACAGTTTTTGATTTTTAGCTTTTACCATGGCACAGGTTAGACATTTTCCAACATAAATAGCAATTGATTTCTTGATTCCAGGACACCAGAAAAGTGCCTTTAGATCCTGGTACATTTTGTTGCTTCCAGAGTGAACTGAGTACTTAGATTTGTGGTCTTCGTCGACGATTATCTCTCTAATTCCCCCGTACTTCGGTACCCACGTTCTCCCTTCATATTTATATATACCATCGCCATTCATCTCTAACCTCTTCTCCATTCCTGTTAACGCTTCCTCTGCTAAATTCTCTTCCTTTAATGCTTCACCTTGAGCTTCCTTCAGCCTTGCGATAAGGTCGGTGTACACACTCATCCTTAAGGCACGGACGCGAAGGGGTTTTTCTCTTTCTTCCTGCTCAAGGCATCTGCCACCACATTGGCCTTGCCAGGATGGTAGCGGATTTCGCATTTGTAATCATTCAATAGCTTAACTCGTCTTCTCTGCGCATGTTTAGCATCTTCTGATCCAAAATGTGTTGCAAACTTCTATGGTCAGTGTAGATAATGCATTTCGTGCCATAGAGATAATGCCTCCAAATTTTAAATGCAAACACCACGGAACCCAGTTCTAGATCATGCGTTGTGTAGTTCTTCTCATGATCATTCAGCAGTCTTGATACATAAGCAATTACCTTGTTACGCTGCATTAGTACGCATCCTAATCCTTGACGCGAGGCGTCACAATAAACAACAAAATCTTCAACTCCTTCT
The DNA here is from genome assembly GCA_018326465.1 of Flaveria floridana. Taxonomy (NCBI): domain Eukaryota; kingdom Viridiplantae; phylum Streptophyta; class Magnoliopsida; order Asterales; family Asteraceae; genus Flaveria; species Flaveria floridana. Next base: position 4,776 of record BJCO01466965.1, read on the forward strand.
GGGAGGGTGAGGACAGCTGCACTACACAGTTTTTCCTTGAGTGTTTCGAATTCTTCATCTTGCTCTCGTTCCCACATGAAAGCTGTATTCTTCTTGGTCAAAGTAGTCAACGGTTGCACAATATGCGAGAAGTCCTTGATAAATCTTCTGTAATATCTTGCCAATCCAAGTAATTGCCTTATTTTGGTGAGGGCCTTAGGGATTTTCAGTTCTTAATAGCCTTGATTTTAGAAGGGTCAACTTGCATCCCGTTCTCATTTACCACATGTCCTAGAAATTGGATCTCTTGCATCCAAAATTCGCATTTAGAGAACTTGGCATATAATTGTTCATTCTTGAGTAACTCAAGAATCAGCCTTAGGTGCTTCTCGTGCTCTTCCTTACTATAGGAGTAGATAAGGATGTCGTCGATAAACATAATCCCAAACTTGTCAAGATATAGGCAGCACACCCGGTTCATGAGATCCATAAACGCCGCTGGTGTGTTAGTCAGCCCGAAGGGCATGACTAGATAATCATAATATCCATATCTAGTTCTAAAGGCTGTTTTTCTTCTTCCCTTATCTTCAGCTGATGGTACCCTGATCTTAAATCTATCTTGGAAAAATAGCTTGCTCTCTGCAGTTGATCGAATAGGTCATCTATTCTCGGAAGAGGTTATCGGTTCTTTATTGTCAGATTGTTTAGTTCCCGGTAATCTATACACATACGTAGAGTTCCATCCTTCTTCTTCACGAATAGTACCGGGGCACCCCATGGAGAAACACTTGGCTGTATGAATCCCTTGTCAAGTAGCTCTTGGATTTATAGCATTAGTTCATTCATCTCAGGAGGGGTGAGTCGGTACGGTGCCTTGGCTACCGGTGCAGCACCAGGCAGTAGATCTATCTGGAACTCAACTTGTCGATTCGGAGGTAGTCCCGGTAAGTCTTCGGGAAACACTTCTGGGTATTCAGAAGCCACTTGAATATCTTCAATCTTCTTCTCCTCTTTAGCATTCATCACATAGACCATGAAAGTTAGGCTTCCCTTCATAAGACTCTTGGTAGCTTATAAGTGAGATATCATAGGGTATAGCATGTTACTTCTTTCGCCACGGACCAGTACCACTTTCCCTTCATTCAAAGGTATCTTAAGTAGGCGTTTATCACACACGATTTCGACTCTATGCCTAGCCAGCCAGTCCATACCAACAACCACATTAAATCCTCCTAGTTTAAAAGGCATCAGGTTTATCTTAAATGTACCACCTTCTAGATTCATTAAGTAATTTTTGATGACTTTGTTAGTATCTAAGATGTTACCGTCAGCTAATTCTACGGTAAACGTATCAGTCAGGATGCATGCACTCATGTCAATCAGAGGCCTAAAACTACTAGAGACAAAACTAGCATTTGCTCCAGTATCAAATAGAATGGTAGCAGGATGGTTGTTTGTAAGGAACGTACCATTAACCACATCGGGTTCCTTACGGGCGCCAGCTGGATCCATCATGAATGCTCTCCCCTTAGGCTTGTTGGGCCTGCCATCTTTATCTCTTCCCAGCTTAGGAAACTTATTCCTCATCTGCTCTAGATCCCCACACTCATAGCATTGTTTACCAGGTGCATATGTACAGTCTTTCATTAGATGGACAGATCTCTTGCATCAAAAAACAAGGCATGGGGTTGCACTCCCCTTGATGATGAAGCTTGCATTTGTTGGAGAAGGGGCTTGTGCCTAGATACAATCTCCTAGCCTTTGTATCGTGGTCATTTTTTCTCGCCTCTTTACTAGACCTTTTGCTTGAACTGCCATTGCTACCGACCGTCTTCCTGCCCTCAAACCACTTCTTTTTCTCTTCCACCGCCTTCTTTTTATCCTTGTTTTTCCCGTGCTCAGTCCAACCAGTTCTAACTAGGTCGTCGGTCAGACTACTGGTAAAGTCAATTGCAGCTTGTAGGGTAGCAGGCCAGGAAGATCGAACCATGCCTCTAACCCTAGGGTGTAATCCCCAGATGTAACGGGCTACAACCTTGGATTCTGGTATCACCAAGTGTGGTACAAGTCGGGGCAATGCTAGGAATCGGTTGATGTATACGGTGTAGTTTGGGCCTTTCATCTCCAAGCTCAGGAATTCGGCCTCCAGTTTCTCTAGCTGATTGATCCGGCAGTACTTGTTGGTGATTAGTCCCCTGAACTCAGACCAGTTCATTCTACCAACGGCATTCCGGACTCAGGGCTAAATGATGGTTTTCGACCATTCCAATGCTGGTCCCTTTGAGAGATTGGGAAGCAAATCTCACCATATGCTCCAGCTTGCATTCGCTGATGTCCAACAAGGCTTCAATTTCATCAAGCGACCTATAAGTTTTGATTGCACCCTCGGTACCATAGAAGTCCTTTGGCTCGCAAGCCATGAACGTTTTGTAGGAGCACCCATTTCATATAGCCTCGGCTTCCTCATGGTGTTTCCCCCATCTGTGTTGATCTGTGAAATTATCGTTGGGATCGCGTTAGCAATTTGCTGCGCCATCAGGTTGGCAATCCTTTCATCATTCGCTTGGTTGGCGGTCCCCCCAAGTGGTGCTTCTGGTGGAGTAGGTGGTTGGTTCCCACCTCGGGCAGCACCACGTCTTTCGAATCGAGTTCCTCTCCTAGTCAGCATTATAATAGTATCATAGATAAATTTGTTTAGCATCTCATACATTTTGTTTCAAGTACTCCATTGTATCGCATAATTCCTATTATACAATACAATCACACATTTACGTTTCATTCAAAGTATACGGAGATAACTACCTATGAGTAACTATCAATCACGCAACACAAGGATTAGCACATTTTCAAATTACTCACCCTGCAAAAGTTAGCATCATCACCCAATAGTTTCATAGATAAATCAAACATAGATTCAACCATACATAATAATAATAAGTGTCATTGTTTCACAAACTAGAAGGTGCCATCACCCCCATAAATAGAAATAGTTTCTGAAATAAATAGACAGATAGTTTCTCAAATAGTCTAGTAGCCTACTGCCATGCATTCAAATATTAGCTACATCACCCCTACCACTTCTTCTTCGACCACCCGAACCAACTTGAGCTTTTCCTCTTTTTCTCTTGCTCCAAGTGTTGCACTCCATGTGACGCCATCATCGCGTGAAACTGAGCGGACCGTGAAGTTCGTGTGGCGTGTTGGAGGGTTAACTCGTGACGCTAGATGGTCTTCAGTATCTCACTCAAGGTAGGGTCTGATGGACCGAAGTCGCTAGCCTGACGGCTAGACTGGGAGTACTGATCTCCAGCGAGTACGCTAGGGCCGTCATACAAACTATGCCTAGGTGGCATCCAGTACTCATGGTGAGGTAGACGTCTAGGCGGGGCAAGCAGAGATGGTGCTGGTGTTGGGGCCCTTGCATGTGGAGGTGGGGTAGGAGGCATCCTAAAAGAAACGGAAAGTCCTGGTGTAGCACTCTTCCTAGGTCGAGTGACAACACAGGCATCCCTATTCCCAATAGGTGGGATAGGTGAGTGGGTAGGTACCACTACATGTGGTGAGATGGAGCGTGTTCGGCTCCTAACTGGTGATGTCAGGGATGAGTCTTTAGATGGCTCAGTGTCTTCAGAGGTCGCGGATAGCCATCCAGGGTGTCCGTACCTCCGCAAATATGCCTCATACTCAGTTTGTGGCTTCGCCTTCCTGAGGCTCACAGTAGGTGCAGTACCGTCAGTTGGGTACGTCGGTGCCTTTCCTTTGTCGGCCATAATCCTGGTGTGCTACAAGAAATATCATGAGTAATTTGGTTTCTGATAGCTCATGATTGTAATAATAATAGTACTTATAGTAGTAGTGATGGCAATAGTATCAAATATTCCAATAGTATCCATAACCAGAGGTATCAATGAGTAATAGTATCAGATATCATTAGCTTCTTTCAATAATAACATGCTAACTGGTTTATCTTAAGAAAACCTTCAGACCACTTCAAAGAAATTTCAGAAATCATAACTTTCAAACAGAGAAGGTCCAATCATTACCTAAAGGTCCATGCTAGAATTTATGCGTCTGGTAAATTCATGATTATGTTGATCAAGTTTTATCATCAATTTACCTAACCCGATCATCCCAACACTTTCCCACAAGGACAGTCCTAAGGCATCTGGGTTATAGCCTAGGGTCTACTATGGTATTCCCGACTTCTCTACAACTTTTGGCTCTGATACCAATCTATCACACGCAGGGCCCAGGTAGGGAGGGACGTCACAGACTAGCAACAACATGTGGCAGCGGAAACAAACCATCATAAGAGCACAAAACGAGAGAACATCAGATGGCATTAATGTTTAAAGTAAACTATGCTAGTAACAGGCCTAGCCCTCATCATAGGTACATAATTCATCAGTACAAAGTGTTTTCATCAATAACAAAAGTAAATTGTTTCAAATGTTATAAAAACATAATAATCCAATGCCATGGGTAGTGGAGCTAAGTCAAGGCCTTCTACAACAGCTAGACATCCGTTACGGGTTACCTGAAACATGCTTAAAAGAAAATTTGCGTCAACTAAAAAGTTTATGAATTCAAGTGCTTAAAGTTTAAAAACAAAAGTTATTCAATAAAATCCACATTTAAATTAAAAGAATCATAGTTTCATTGTTGTGGGGGATCACAATCAACCCTGTACTCAATCCCGACTAGCCTCTTCAAAAGTTAAGTGATACCGGTTAATCCTGAAGGAAGAACTGAGCCTTAAACTCGTGTACCATACCTGCTGGGTGGTTCACCATAGTATCTTATAAAAACCTGTTACATGCCACAAACGACCCCGTAGGTTCTCAGTGTGGTACCCTTCCGTTCATCACGGAAGGCACTGTCTGTGGGGGATTCCCCAACTACATCTACCTATATAGAACAAACGGTTCACACAAGAATTAATGAATATGACACAAGTATAAGTAGGTTACAAAAATTACACAACATATAGCATCATAGTTTAGCACATGAATAGTTTAGTTAAAACACAACATGCTTCATCCCAAAACAGTAGTAAAAAGTGGAATCACTAGAACTCACCTTAAGTTTCAAGTAAAGATTCTTTGTGTGCCGAGAAAAGTCTCAAGCCTAGCACCCCATCATCAAAATTTAAGTGGTAAGCTACTAGTTCTAAGGTTATATAAGGTGTACTAGTTGTGCCAAGAAGTTAAATGCCTAATTCGACTTTGATTTGTTAAGGTTTGTATAAAACAAGTTTCCTTTTATAGAAAGTCATGGTTTCTTATGAAAATATGGATTTTTACACCATTAAGTAAGTGATACAAGTTAAATTAAGTTTTTCAAGTGATTAGTAGCTTAACAGGAGTCGGTTATGGGAGTTTGGCAGAATTTACAGTTTAGTCCCTCAAGTTTCAAAACATACAATTTCTACCCTCAATGTTTGTTTTCTTGCATTTATTGACCTTTATTGACAAAAATCAGGTTCTTGAAGTTAAGTAACTCATATTAAGTAAGTGTTCTCCAAATTTTTAGAATGTAGTTCCGGGTTTAATATTCTTATGTTTTACGTTCCCGGTTACGGTAAAACCGAAGGGTTTTAACGGTTAAGTATGGATTTTTATGTTTTTGAGTCCTAAATAATTAAAGTTAATTTATAAGAATATTATTACAAGTTTCCAATCTGTTTATAATGATATTTTAGTCTCTTTTGGTTGTAAACCTCGTTTTTACGTTTAACCCGTTAAAATGCGTTTTTACCCGAAATTAACTGTTTGAAAGCTGGTTTGCCAATTTTTCATTATTTTGGATTGTATAATCTTTAACTTACTGAAATATTATAGTTTTTTAGGTTCTTGGTTAAACATTTTATTTTCCAAGATTTACCCTCAAACGTTACCCGGTTATGACCCGTTTTTAGTTAAAAATCCCATTTTAAAAATGTCCTTTGACCATTTAGTAAACAAATTAGATCTAAAACAATTTTTTAACCCTTTTTGAGCCTGGAATTAGTTTTAAAAAGTTTTAAGCCTAAGATCTCTTATTTTTAAGTTGTTTCATCATGTTTCGGGTCCCGAAAATGACCAAGAATGCCTAGTTTTACCATGACTCTTATTTCCAGCCATTAACCATACATCATACAGTTAGTATTACCCAAACACATTCCAAAATGATTTTCCTAACTCACGGTTAAACCGTTCAACACAACAACAAATTATCAATATGGAGATTATGCCATATTCGACCTTTACACATGTGTAAACCATCATTATTTGTGTTCAAACATTCCCAATTCCTTTTGTAACTTTCAAAACAGGTTATTAATAGTCTTATGAGTCATTAACAAGAATATTACAAGCATGAGTTTTGGTAGGTTACAAGACATAAGATTTAATGATGCTAAAATCACCTAAAAGAGGGTTTGCAAGGTGTAACTTGCGTTCCACCCTTAGAATAACTAACAAATCAAGTGAGATACCTTCAAGGATGTTAGAAGATACTCAAGAACAAGGTGATAATAGTAGGTTTTCTTGGTTTTTTCCATGATTTGGTGAGTTTAGAAGGTCAAGATGAGCTACAGAATCTCTAACAAGTCTGGAGAGTCTCGATCTTACAAGAATCAAGCACCAAAGGTCCACAAAATGTCTTCTTCTTGCTTTTTTAAGCTTGGACGTTGGTGGTGATGTTTTTGTTCTTTGATTGTGAGCTGCAAGAGTGCTCCAAACCGAGATGTGTGTGTATGTGTTCAGCTGGAAGAACCAAGAGAGAGAGAGAGAGATGAGAGTGAAAGTGAGATCAAAGGTGTAGTATGTGTGTTTGAATCTTGCATGAAATGGTAGTTGAGAAGAGGTATGGTGGTGTGTAGTGGTGGAGAAGAGAGGGGATTGGCCAAGAGGGGCGGCCGAGTATTGTGGAGGGTAGTGGGTTTTTGTTTAAATTTAATTTTTAGTTGTAAATGTTATTATGTAGTGTGTAGTATAATGTGGTATTTTAGGTGGTATGTTTTAGTTAGTTGTTTAAGTGTTATGCATGAACATGCATGTATTAAGCCGAGAATTATGTATTTATACACATGTTAATTGTTTCAATTATGATTTAATTTCTATGCAAGGGTGACTAATTGACTTCCACGGATCACTAAAATTCTTTAAATTAAAGCTTGAACTAGTTAAAGGACACTAAAAGTCACATAAACTAATAAAAATAGAACTAATAGCAATTGATGATTCTGATACTACTGATAATATTAGAATGATACTATCATTATCATTAATAAGATGGGTAATGATGCTAGTAGATTAGGGTTAGAATTATGACCTAGAGGTCAGTTGTCACAAAATCACTTAAGATTATTAGTGGCTCTGTTTGTTGATCATGGGCTTGATCATTTCACTTTCTTCTAAAGTTGCAGCCTTAGATGTTTTTTATTTTGGTACATCTTCATCCATTGGTTCAGCTTTAACTTTCAATAGCTTGAGTGGTGGTGATTCATATTCATTTACTTCTTGAATCTTTTGTTTTACTTTCATTAGAGATGCTAAGTACATTCTATTTCTTTTCCTTTCATATATTTTTAAAGGAGGTTATGAATATGATTCTTGGTCTTTAGATGATTCAGATTGCACCTTTAGTGACTGTGCAAACTGTCTGATTAGCTCCTTTTGTTTGTTAGACAATGGATTGACAGGGACAATGCTTGTTTTAGCTGTTTGGTGTATGGAAATGTTGTCTATGAATTGGTGAATAATGGATGTTCTCAAATGGATTTGCTTCTTCAAACAGTTGATCCATATAGTAAGTCTCCTCAGGAATAATGATTGCTTGTTTTGTTTATCATGTGCCGATTTCTTCAGTTTGAGACATAATTTGTTCATTAAAATCATCACTCAGGTCTTGTTCTTGACCTTTTGAATGTTCTTTCTCATTCAGTTGAGTGTCTGTATATTCCAATTCTCTAATTAGCCTTTTTATTTCTTCAGTTTGAGCATAAATCATTTTTTTTCAACTCATCAACTTTAGCATCTTTTACATCTATTTGCTTAGTTAAGTATGCAATATCAAGTCTTGCACTACTTAAACCTTGATCTTTCACCTTGACTTCTTCTTTTGATTGATCTAGTTGTTGTTACAGAAATTGAACAATCAACTTTTGATCCTTTGCTCACTCTTGAGTTTCTCAATCACTTCATCTCTACTCTTGAGCTTGTCTTTTAAATTTCTAGCTCTATTGTTAGACTTCTTAATCATCTTATTATACTCAATGAATAGATAAACCTTTGAGTATTCTATCTCTTCCTCAGTAGGAATCTCACTGGCATATTCTTCACCTTCAACATGTTCAGCAGTAATGTTCTATTCTTCTTGTTGTTGTTCTTGAGTTGTTGAAGGCCCAACTTCTTCTTGATGACTTGGGTGTTCTGCCAGTGATGCATCAATGTCTCTTAAAAGAGATAACAAAGTCTGTTGGTTAGATTGATTTGGGATTTGATGTTGAAAAGGGAACTAATGTTCAAAGTACACCTATTCTTGTTCTTGAACAATTTCTTGAACTTTCTCTTGCTCTTGTATGACTTGTTCTTGAATAGGAGCATATTGTTCTTCTTGAACAATTAGTTCTTGCATGTGTTCAACTTCTTCTTCTTGTATAATTAGGGCTGGTTGAATGATTGGTTTTTGGTGAATCATATTTTGGAAGAGCATATGAGGTTCACCTTGACCTGAAATCCTTAAAAATATTTCTAGTACAGGGAGATCATGATCAATCATATGAGGAGGTACTGTCACTTTAGCTTCTTGGTATAGACTTGACTTGATTATTGTAAATACATGAGCATTAAAATGAAGAGGATGAAAAATGGCACCTTCCCTTGGTATGTCTGGAAGTAGATCATTAATAATTATTTGGAGGAATGTTGGATAAATATGAAATGTGTTCCTCACCTTTGTCAAGTTATAAATCATCCTATTAAGAACCTGAGCAACAACGTTGAAGGGCCTTCCAGCAATGAAACTTGGTATAGCTACAGAGCTCCTTAAAGAAGTGGCATCCCAACCAGTTTTCCTATTTGTCATGGTTTCCTGGTATGTATGCAATAGGAATCTGAATTGTGAACACATGTATGACTTCTTGATTGGTTTCCTCTCAATTCTACAATATAGCCAATCTGCCTGAATACATGTAGAATATAATTTTCATCAAACTTAGTTGGTACTTCTGCATCTTCATTTCCAAGTTGTAGAAGCCTTCTAATGACTTCTTTAGAACTGACAATTTGATGATCATACATAGTAGATACTACCTTTTTGATCATTCAGTTGCTCTAGATGAGCATGAGTCCAAAACTGGAGAATATAATCTTCATAGATTTTTGGTCTTACTATCATAGCATCAACCAGCCTTGTCTGTCTAATGTGTTGAATGATGTCTCTGTAGTTCTTTGTCTTAGGTGAATATGGGTTGACAAATACTAAGTTTGCCATATCTGTAATGAAGAAGAGTAAAGTTAGTAATTTGAATGTTAATAATGTGTGATGATGAATATGACCAAATCTTGATCAAGTGTTCACCGAGTTCTTGTGATTGTTATGAAATGATGAAATGTATGCTTAACACTTGTGATTGGTCTAACTGTATGTTTGTATTAACATATGAATCAGTTTGACTTATCAAAAGTCAACTGTTTGGTCAATTTTGATAATGAAAATCTTGTTTGATTCAATTTGTTTTGATCAAAGTTGTTTTGCATTATGATTTTTTAACACAATGAGTTTATTATGTCATATTATACACTAATTTTATTTCATAACAACTCAAATTATAAATTTTAGTTTGAGTTTTAAAGTCAAATCTTTCATTGAATTCACATTGAATGCTTATGCATTTAATGATGTTATGATCTATGTTATGCCAAATTAATGAATTGAACATGATTTTAACTGACTTTTGAAGATATTTACCAAGTTATAACATATTTCAAGTCTTGTTAAACATTTTCAAAGATCAAAAAAATAAATTTTAACTGATTTTGGCATGAATATCATGTCTGCTCTTCAATCCGATGAACACTTAATTAAATTACATCAAATCAAAAGTTATTTTACATTCGACTAAGGTCATCTAATACATATTTAGTGTTTGATCTGAGTTAAAACATCAAAAGGTTCATGTTTTACTTTCGGTTCATTGTTCGATTTAGGTCTAACAATGTTCGAATCTGATAGGATCAAATGTATAGATCTGTGATGATATTAGTGAATAATTCAATGAAATACAAACACAATAATCAAATCAAAGCACAATATCAACAAAAATTCATAGAGTTTATTGATAATAGCAAAGACAATTACAAAGTGTAAGTAGCAGATTCGTTCAAGTCTATCTAACCTACACAAGTCTAAGCTATATATACTATCAATAAACAAAGGAACTAAATAGTTACAAAACTAGTCCCTATACTATGACAAAAACATAAAAAGACACATAAAGACAAAATGTTAATCTTTAAAGAAGCACTAACAATACTCCCCCTAAG
>BJCO01466975.1:0-10412 GCA_018326465.1 Flaveria floridana
CAACTTAAGAATCACAACTTTTGGCAAGGGGAGATCGAGCATGATCTCCCCTCTCATCCGGCAGCACCTAGGCCCCCGGGCACAAACCCTCTCAAAAACCATTTTTCTCTACACATTGAAACTAGTATATATAGGCCTCGGCCCATATTAGATGCGACTGGGCCCATTCGTGTGATTGGACCATGCGTATGGTTCAATCGTACGACTGGACCATGTGTATGGTTTAATCGTACGACTGGACTATTCTTATGGTTCAGTCTTACGAATGCCCCAATCGCATCTCTCAGTCGCACGACTGGCGCATTAGCCTGGCTCAGTCGTACGACTGAGTCTCATTCGCATATGCTCCTGCGAATGACCCAGTTTCATGTGTTTACAACATATCAGGTGTAATACATTAAGACTAGACTATTCGTCAAGCGACGGACACACTATATATGACAATATATGCTCCAACATTCTCTACAGTATTTGCTAGAGAAGAAACATACTTGTATTGAGATGTTGATGCATATTTGTCATTATTTCTTGAGCACTCATCAATTTCCAATAACTCAATCTTAGCAATTAGGAGATCAAGATCCATTGGAAACTTTTCAGTATGCTTCAACAAAGTCATAGTTTGTTTCCAAGATGATGGAAATGCATTCAGAAGTCTATTGTTTAGGTCTTTAATCCCTAGAGTTGACATTTCTATTGTAAGTTGCACATATCTATTCATCATCTGATTTATGGTCTCTCTTGAGATATGCTCAAAACAGTTCAAGTTGCTTTTTCATTTCTGTCTTTTAAGATCTTGAATTTCTTTTCCTCCTTCACAGATAACTTTCAAAGCTTTGTACATTGAGTACCCAGTTTGGTAGTTCTCAAGCCTTGTTAGTACTTCCAAAGGTAACCCTTTACACATGAGTGAATAGGCTTTAATATCATTTTTCACCTTTTCCAGATCATCCCCATGTAAATCATCTTCTGAATACGGTTCTTGTGAATCTTTTGTATACACAAAACGTCTATCAGGACCATCAGTGGTTACAGGAATGTAAGGTCCTTTCTCTATTGATTTCCATAGATCAATGTCTATAAAACTCAAATGGTGTTTCAGCCTGAGTGACCAGTTCTTGAAGTCAGCTCTGTTCTTCAACTTTGGTGCTCTATTCTCAGAATCTTCAGACTTACCCATGTTTAAGTTTTGTATTTAAGAAAATATACTATTTTTGTTGTTTTTAGATTTAAAATGAAATAAAGAAATGAAAATATTTTTGGATTTTAGATTTTGAAATATTTTACTAAGTGTTGAAAGAAAAATTTGATTCTGATTGTAAGGCCCCATCCCCGGGCACCTCACAGTTGGTCATTCATCGCACATAAATCGTACATTTATTTAAAACATTGCAGCGGAATCATGTAACTAAAATCATTTGATATATATTAATTACTGCTTTTGTAAAATAATACAACATCGTTACAAAATATCATTCGTTGCATTACATCACAAAAGCGTCATTTTACATAAATGGATGCCATTCAAAATAATCCAAGTAGCTGCCCCCGTGCCATCCTCAGCAACTCTTACCTGCCAACTGGAAAGTACATAAAAGTCAGCGTTGCTGAGTGAGTTCTAGTATTATAAAATACAAATTACCTTTAGCTCGTTAAAACATTTTCTTTACTATCGTACGTGGTCACACATCGTACATTTCGCTGTTATCGCACGTTTCATTCATTTCGTCCACATCGCACATTATATACATTTCGCACTTTTCGCACTTTTATTATTATCTTTCACTGAATCTAGATCCTGTCAAGCTTTACCCCCTTCGTGGCACGCAGCCAGGATTTCTGAGGTCAAATGACAAGGATCCCATATCACACGTATGGAATAGTCTCTAAGACTGATTCCCCTGTGTGTGTGAACTTTCATGAGGTAGCCAAGATCGCACGCTACATAACAAAAATTTAATACCACATTGCAAGTATGGAGCAGCCACCAAGACTGACTCCCACTGTGTGTTCTAACAACTCACATGGAGTTGTGAACCTCTTTCCATTTTGCTTGCAAGGCTTTCATTCGTTTATTAAGTTCCACTTCTCACAATTATAATTCTTTAGCTTCGTTAAGATAATACTTTACGTATATTAACATAAGCGCACTACGTGAAGCCACGTAAATAATACGTATTAAGGAACAAAACTTACATCCCACATCATCACACATCATCATGCATCATCACACATCATCATCTAGCACCCCTATCTAATCACACATCATCCATCACCAAAAGTCAACTTATATCACCCTCGGGAACATCCCAAGTCAAAGCCTACACTATACATTTTCCCAAAATTCAGAAAAATAATTCTAAGTCTTAGGCGCATGAGCACTATGCAGGCGCATGGCCTTCTGGGTGCATGGGAACACTTAGGCGCATGGGAAAGTTCTGGGCGCATGGGCACTATTGGGGCGTATGGCCCATCACTTGGTCATTCTCGGAAATTCTAGGCGCTTGGGCACTATGTAGGCGCATGAGTGCCTAGGCGCATGGGCAAATCTAGGCGCATGGACACTTAGCCAAATTCAGCCTAATTTTAGGTGCATGGCTACTATTTAGGCACATGAGTTTCAGGCGCATGGGACTTAGGCGCATGACAACTAACTTTTAACTACCATCATCATAATTCAAGTCCAAATTAAATTCTAACATGTTCTAAGCTTAGTTCTAACATTCTAAGCATTTGAAACACATACACAACGTCATCCTAACCATAAATCACCCAAATCATACCCCACCTGCATACACATGCACATTCGTACGGGTATACATACCCACTTTGATAACAATATACATACATGCATTTCCTGCCCCAAAATCAGTTAAAACATGTAAAAAGGGGGTTCTAGAACTCACCTTTGGCAATCTTTCAGATAGACTTCTTCAAACCCGAATGCACCTATGAGTTCAAACACCTAAAAGCCCAACAAAACACGTAACCGAACACACAAACACATATAAGCACAAACCCGAGACTGAAAATCAGTCAAGAACACTTCAAATCATCGAAAACATACCTTGAATTTGATCTTCTTCTTGTTCTTCTTCAAAAATCCGAGAGCTTTCTACTCTTTCTCTCTCTAGAACTCGGTTGAAGTGAAGTGTGCAGACAACATGGGTGGCCATACCAACTCCTTTTTGACACTTTTAACCCCTTAACTTGGGTAAAATTATATTTCCTACTTTTATTCACGTTTATTCGTTCTTTCTCATCTATTATAACTTATTCGGGTGTTACAAGTTCACCCCCTTTATATAGCTTTCGTCCCTGAAACGTGCTATTCCTCAAATAGATGAAGGTAATGCTGCCTCATCTTTTCTTCCGTCTCCCACGTAGACTCGGATCCCTTCCCTGTGCTTCCACTGGACACACACAAGAGGAACCACTTTATTTCTTAACCTTTTCTCCTCATGGTCAATCATCGCCACTGGTTGCTCTACATAATTGATCCGTTCAGCAACCTCAATATCCTCTAGCGGTACCACCATATCCTCGTTGGGTAAACACTTCCGTAGATGAGGTACATGGAATGTCGGGTGAATTCCACTTAACTCGTCAGGTAGTTCCAACTTATAGGCCACCTTTCCTACTCAAGCAATGATTCGGAAAGGCCCTATGTACCTCGGGCTCAACTTTCCCCGCTTTCTAAACTGAATGATACGTTTCCAAGGTGATACTTTTAACATAACCCTATCGCCCGCCTGGAACTCAATCGGTCTACGTCTCTTATCAGCATATGACTTCTGTCTAGCCTTAACTACCTTCATAAAGGCTTTGATCTATTCTAGTTTCTCAGTCATAGCCTCGATCACCTCAATGTTTCCCAACTCTTTCTGACCAATGTCACCCCAACAAACTGGTGTTCTACATCTCCTACCGTATAACATCTCATAAGGTGGCATACCAATGCTGGCATGATAACTATTGTTATATGAGAACTCAGCTAATGGTAAGTAGTCATCCCAACTTCCTCTACAATCAATGACACATGCCCGAAGCACATCTTCAAGTGTCTGTATGGTCCTCTCTGACTGACCATCCGTCTGAGGATGATAAGCCGTGCTGATGTGTAGCCTCACCCCTATCGTATCATGGAATCTCTTCCAAAACTTAGATGTAAACCGGGTATCACGATCAGATACAATAGACACCGGTACGCCATGACGAGCTACAATCTCTTTGATGAATAAATCCGCTAATCTCTTAGAGGAATACGTCTCTCGGATCGGTAGGAAGTGAGCACTCTTCGTTAAACGATCAACTATCACCCATATGGCATCAGACCCTCTCAGGGTACGTGGTAACTTCGTAATAAAGTCCATGGTTATATGCTCCCACTTCCACTCGGGTATATCCAAGGGTTGGAGTTTCCCGTAGGGCTTCTGATGTTCTACCTTCACTTGCAAACAAGTAAGGGGCACTTGCTCACGTACTCTACTAAGTCGTGCTTCATACCCGGCCACCAATAATCTTTCTTCATATCCTGATACATCTTCGTGGCGCCAGGATGAATCGAGTATCGAGTTTTATGAGCCTCATCCATGATCTTCCCACGTAGATCCCCATAACAAGGAATCCACATCCGTCCAGATCGGGTTCTAACACTGAGAGTGTTCTCAACCCATCCCGCAACTAGACCTTTCATCCTTTCAGAGTTAAGACTATCCTCTTTCAAAGCTTCGTCTTGAAACTCCTTGACCTGCGTCATCACGTCAGAGGTCATAACCAACTGACACGCCTTCACCCGAATCAGCTCGGGTCTTTCCTTTCGGCTAA
Source organism: Flaveria floridana (assembly GCA_018326465.1). Classification (NCBI taxonomy): domain Eukaryota; kingdom Viridiplantae; phylum Streptophyta; class Magnoliopsida; order Asterales; family Asteraceae; genus Flaveria; species Flaveria floridana. The sequence continues at coordinate 4,828 of BJCO01466975.1, forward strand.
GGGCGTCGGCCATAACGTTGGCCATGCCCGGATGGTAGTGGATCTAACAATCATAATCCTTGATCAACTCTAACCGCCTCCTTTGCCTCATATTGAGATCCTTCTTCTCAAAGAAGTACTTTAAGCTCTTATGATCGGTGAAGATTGTGCACTTTGTCCTGTATAAGTAGTGCCGCCAAATCTTAAAGGCATAGACCACAACTGCTAGCTCCAAGTCATGAGTAGGATAGTTAACCACATGAACTTTTAACTGTCGGGATGCATAGGCTATAACCTTTCCATGCTGCATCAACACGCAACCTAACCTTGAATCAGAAGCATACGAATAGACTACCAAGTCCTCGCTTCCGTCGGGTAACGACAAGACAGGAGCTTGCGTCAGCCTCATCTTTAACTCCTCGAAAGCCTTCTCTTGATCTTGACCTCATGCAAACTTCACATCCTTGCGGGTCAACTTAGTCAACGGAGAAGCTGTCTTGAAGAAATATTGGATATATCTCCTATAATACCCCGCCAATCCTAAGAAGCTATGAATCTCAGATGGCATCTTTGGAGGCTTCCATTGCATCACCTCCTCAACCTTTGCATGGTCTACCATAATTCCTTCAGCATTCATTACATGACCCAAGAATTGCACCTCACGCAACCAAAAAGAACACTTGGAGAATTTGGCATACAACTTCTCTCTCCTAAGTGTCTCCAATACCTCGCGTATGTGGCCGACATGTTCCTCCTCACTTCTTGAATAAATCAGGATATCATCAATAAATATAATCACTGATTTATCTAACATTGGCCGACAAACCCGGTTCATCAAATCCATAAAGGCAGCTGGCGCATTAGTTAAACCGAAAGACATAACAAGAAACTCGGAGTGTCTGTAACGCACGTGAAAAGTTGTCTAAGGAATGTCTTGCTCCTTCACCATTAGTTGATGGTAGCTAGATCAAAGATCTATCCTCAAAAACCAACTGGCACCCTAGAGTTGATCGAACAATTCATCAATCCTCTGTAACGGATACCGATTCTTCACCGTCACCTTATTCAACTCACGATAGTCGATAAACATCCTCATGCTACCGTCCTTCTTCTTTACGAACAAGACCGGAGCACCCCAAGGGGAGATACTCGGTCTGATGAAACCCTTATCAAGCAACTCTTAAAGTTGCTCCATCAATTCCTTCATCTCTGAGGGAGCCAAATGATACATCGCCTTAGCTACAGGCTGAGCACCTGGTACCAAGTCAATTTGAAATTGGATTTCACGATCTGGTGGCACACCTGATAAATCCTTTAGGAATACATTGGGAAAGTCACACACCATTGGTACATCGGACATTTGTGGTGTTGACGTGTTCGCATCCTTCACGTAGGCCACATAGGCACTACATCCACGCCTCATGCACTTTTCCGTCACCGCCATCGAAATCACCTTCAGAATCGTCGTAACTCGACCACTATATATCATCACCGAACTCCCGTCTGGCGTTGTCAGTCTAATCATCTTCTTGCAACATATAATGTTCGCCTCGTAGTCTGCTAACCAATCCATTCCTAGGAGTATATCAAACCCGCCTAAGGTTAACACAAATAGTCTAGCCGGAAACTTATGCCCTTCTAGTTCTATATCACAACCATCAATCAAGACAGAAATCCTGACAGACTTACCTATGGCATTTTCTACATCAAAGGGCTCATCAATTCATCTACTACTGACAGTCAAATTAGCACAGAAAACAGCAGAAATAAAACTCCTACTAGCACCCGAATCGAATAACACAGAAGCAAAAGTTTGGTTTACAAGAAACGTACTTGACACCACATCTGGGTCCGTCCTAGCCTCCTCCCTGGTCATTGTGAATGCCCTGGCGCTTGCCCTTTGCCCTTCATTTCTGGTCTTCTTCCCTGCTCCGGAACTCTCCGCCCTTGGCTTCTTGCACTCCCTGCTCAGATGGCCGTTTTCTCCACAGTTATAATACCTTATAACCCCACACTCTCTCGCCATATGACCAGGCTTCCCACATTTGAAGCAGATGTTTGATCCCCATTTTCATTTTACCGAATTCTCCTTCCTGAATTACCACACCTCTTTGACACCGCGCCGGGTGTGACCATACGCTGGTCTCTCACCTTCGCAACCTTATTGTTTGGAGCGGCCCCGCCAGGTCCAAACCGTTTCCCATACCAATTCTGGTCACCACCACCTTTCTTGCTCACCTCAGCTACCACCACCTCTTACTCATCATAAAGCCTTCCGGCCAAATCAACCACTGACCTGAACATACACGGGTGTCACCTGATCCGGCACCAGTCGTGCTATCTCGTTGAATTTGGTGGTGTACTGTTGGTGTGTCATGGTTCCCGCTTCCAACTGCAAGAACTCCCTCTCAACCTTGTCAAGTTCCCTGTGAGGACAAAATTCCTCGATCACCAACTTCTTCAACTCACTCCACCTCATTCTTCAAATCGCTCTACTACCCTTAGCTTGGACAATATTGTCCCACCAGCACAAAGCTGAGTCCACAAACGAGTGGGCAGCAAACTTAACCTTCTGATCCTCCCGGCACTCACTGATATTAAGTACAGCCTCCATTTCTTTCACCCATTGGTGAGCAGCAGCAGTAGTACCATTACCATCAAAGGTAGAGGGCTTGCACCTTTGAAATGCCCCATAGTTACAGCACCGAGCTACTTCGGGCACAACCTCCTCCTCCTCCTCATCATCGGAGACAACCGTCTCGGTCTCGGGTTGCTCCCCTCCCCCACAGGTCTTCTTCTTTCCTTCCTCTCTCCTTCCCTAACTACTTTAATCACTTTGGTCACCACAAATGACAAGATCATCTGCATGACCTGATGAACTTCCTCCTTCACAGCCTCCTTTACTGAGGCTCTCAAATTAGCACTCTCATACCCACCTTCCGGGTGAGGGGTCTCAGGCTCTTCATGAGCCACTTCTTCAGCTCTGGGCCTTCCTCTTGTGACCAGTGGTCCAGCACCACATCCACCATGACCTCCACCTCGAGAAGCGTTCGAAGATCTACCACCAGTGATCCTCTACTCACTATAAGATTCAAACACTAACACGGTCATTCAAGGGAATAGCTCAGTTTATGTCAAGTATACTAAGTCCCTAATTACAGTGGCCAGTTGTGATTAGCCACTTACTTTACTCTACCCAAAGCATTTCCTATTCTGACTATATCCGTATCTAAATCTACTAAAGGCACATAAATCACATAACATGCGCACATAATACCGGTTATCATTAACGAACATACCTGATGGCACGTAGCTACTTGGTCTAGCATCCCTTCCCTATCCGTCCCATTCTCAGTTTAAGTTTAGGTTTCTTTTGAAAATATTTACCCATTTAACTTAAACTTTGGCTCTGATACCAACTTGTAAGGCCCCGCCCCAGGAACTTTACAGTTGGTCATTCATCGCACATAAATCGTACATTTATTTAAAACATTGCAGCGGAATCATGTAACTAAAATCATTTCATATATATTAATAACTGCTTTTGAAAAATAATACGACATTGTTACAAAATATCATTCGTTGCATTACATCACAAAAGCGTAATTTTACATAAATGGATGTCATTCAAAATAATCCAAGTAGCTGCCCCTGTGCCACCCCCAGCAAGTCTTACCTCCCACCTGAAAATTACATAAAAGTCAGCGTTGCTGAGTGAGTTCTCGTTAAAACATTTTCTTTACTATCGCACATGTCCACACATCGTACATTTCGCTCTTATCGCACGTTTCATTATTATCGCACGTTTCATTCATTTCGTCCATAACGCACATTTTATACGTTTCGCACTTTTCGTACTTTTATTATTATCTTTCACTGAATCTAGATTCTGTCAAGCTTTATCTTCTTCATGGCACGCGGCCAGGATTTCTGAGGTCGAATGACAAGGATCCCATATCGCACGTATGGAACAGTCTCTAAGACTGACTCCCCTGTGTGTGTGAACTCTCATGAGGTAGCCAAGATCACATGCTACATAACACATATTTAATACCACATCGTACGTATGGAGCAGCCACCAAGATTGACTCCCACTGTGTGTGAACCCTCATGAGTTAGCCAAAATCGCATGCTATTCCACACACAGTTGTTCTAACAACTCACGTGGAGTTGTGAACCTCTTTCCATTCTGCTTACAAGGCTTTCATTCGTTCATTAAGTTCCACTTCTCATTATATTAATTCTTTCGCTTCGTTAAGATAATACTTTACGTATATTAACATAATCGCCCTACGTGATGCCACGTAAATAATACGTATTAAGGAATAAAACTTACATCACACATCATTACACATAATCATACATCATCACACATCATCATGCATCATCACACATCATCATGCATCATCACACATCATCATCTAGTCAACACACATCATCATCTAGTCATCACACATCATTATCTAGCACCCCTATCTAATCACACATCATCCAACACCAAAAGTAAACTTACATCACCCTCGGGAATATCCCATGTCAAAGCCTACACTTTACATTTTCCCAAAATTCAGAAAAAATAATTCTAAGTCTTAGTCGCATGAGCAATATGCAGGCGCATGGCCTTCTGGGTGCATGGGAACACTTAGGCGCATAGGAAAGTTCTGGGCGCATGGTAAAGTTCTGGGCGCATGGGCACTATTGGGGCGTATGGCCCATCACTTGGTCATTCTCGGCAATTCTAGGCGCTTGGGCACTATGTAGGCGCATGAGTGCCTAGGTGCATGGGCAAATCTAGGCGCATGGACACTTAGCCAAATTTAGCCTAATTCTAGGTGCATGGCTACTATTTAGGCACATGAGTTTCAGGCGCATGGGGCTTAGGCGGATGACAACTAACTTTTAACTACCATCATCATAATTCAAGCCCAAATTAAATTCTAACATGTTCTAAGCTTAGTTCTAACACTCTAAGCATTTGGAACACATACACAACATCATCCTAACCATAAATCACCCAAATCATACCCCACCTGCATACACATGCACATTCATACGGGTATACATTCCCACTTTTATAACAACATACATACATGCATTTCCAGCCCCAAAATCAGTTTAAACATGTAAAAAGGGGGTTCTAGAACTCACCTTTGGCAATCTTTCGGGTAGACTTCTTCAAACCCGAATGCACCTATGAGTTCAACTGATGTGTGCTAGACTATACTAAATTAACCTAACAAATAAAACTCTAACTAGACACTAAAAAGCTTTAAATTTATAAAACTAAGACTCGATCCTAAGCAACACAACCGGTAGTGTACCGGTCGACTGTAGAATAGCTATTAAGTCCGAGTTATCGAACCCAAAGACTTCTGTATGGAAAACGAAAACTAGACTTACCTAAGACTCGACTAAAATATTAAGCGAAAGTAAAATAGGGGGTTTTGTTTTTAAATTTTTTTAGAAAGAACTAAAAACAGGACAGACACAGGGAAAAGACTAGAATTAAGTTCATATGATCAAAAACACTACCTAGGCAGAATCCTATACACGTTTTGGCTGTTCTTCTAACGGTTTTGGAAAGACTTGTGTAACCGGGATCTAAA
>BJCO01466978.1:0-27501 GCA_018326465.1 Flaveria floridana
TTATTATTATTATTATTATTATTATTATTATTATGATTATTGTAATTATTGGAATTAACATCAACGTATTAAACAAAATTAACTTTTATTTAACGAAAACACGCTATGTTAAAGACATGAGTTTTGCAACTATGGCATAAGTTATTGTTGGATCAGATGAGGCTGGTGCAACCAAAACTAAACATTAGAAGATTTTAAGTACAACTGAATGAAGACTTCCAAAGACAAATATGCACTTCCGAAGCTATGTTGAAGATCTTCCGAAGCTTAAGAATGAAGAACTTTCGAAGGAAGAACTCAGTCTTCTGAGACTAAGTAGTTCTCCTTCCGAACTTGAACACTTGGAAGATTCAAGACAAAGTCTTCTAAAGGACAAAGTCATGAAGACTTGCAGAAGTCTCAGAAGAAGTTATTTCTTCCGAAGTATAAATGGTTTTAGAAGAACTTATTCTTCCAAGGCTATTTAACCTTTGGAAGAACTAACTATAAACCAGTGGACAAATGTATGGTCCGACTGACACATGCTGCCAACTCTGATATACTGCATGGTGCTTTCCCACACCCATATAGTTGACCATACTTTATGCCACTGTTCACCTTTTATCAGTTAGTACAGTTACCAACTTTGGTTGTTGACAGAAGGTAAGTCATAGACATGTCATAACAACCTAATCTAGGATAGTATTTTATCATAGATACCTTACTTATAGCAATATAGTATTCGTCAAGTTGTAAGTTCCAGCAGTTATCTAAGTATAACCGGGTGTAGATAGTAGTATATATAGTTTCTAAATGTAACTCATTTATATATGCTTGTAAGAGTCTTGTAACACTGAGTTGAGAAGTAATATATACAAGTATCTTGAAAACCATTTTTTGTGTTTATTAACTTATTATATTATTATCAACTTAGTTTGAGATTCTGCTTCATCAACCGAGTGAGACTTAGTATTGGAATATTTGAAGATAATACTTACCAAAACCTAAGTGCCAAATCTCATAATGATTACCAAAACCGACACGGTGAAAATATGCTAAAGATATGATCAAAACGAAGAAAATTGACCAAAGTCAAACTTGGTCAAACTTGGTCAACCGTGGTCAAAGTCAACAGTTAACATTAGCGGTCGTCCCGAATGACGTCAGCACCCGGCAGTCACGCATCAGCAACAAAGAATTTATTAGACTTAGAACTATATTTGTGTAATCATTTTGTACTTAAATGTAATATTTTTCTTATTATTGTAAAGAGTATAAATGACTAAGTGTAGTCATTTATACTCCATAGATGAGAAGAAAAAGAGAGAATAGAGTTTCACAGAGAAAACACACACATAAGGTGTAATCTCTAACTTAGAGAGAATTCAAGGTTGAGTGTATGTGAGAAATTGTTCTTGTAAACTCCTTTGAATTCCTCTAACATTAAGCAAATTCTAGGTTGAGTGTGTGTGGGATAGTTTTCTCACAAACTCCCTTGTAACCCTCTTGTATCAAATACATGAATGAATAAAATATTTCTGAATTTATGTTGTTGATTATTCATCATTCATTCATCATCATATATGTTCATCTCTTGCACATAAAGATCATCACGAAATCATCAACAGATCTGTGAGATTCCGCATCGTAGATCTGATAAACGACAACAATACGATTGCAATATTCGATCCGTATATCGATTTCAAAAGTTGGTATCAGAGCCTTGGCTCCTTGTTCTTTAATTTTTTCATAAAAATTTGAACCACAAGTTTGATCTACAAATTGTTGTTGTTTCTGATGAAATCAAAGCTACCATTAGCTTAGATTTGTTATTTCGTGATGATCTGCAAGTTTTCAGATCCATTGAAGTTCATTTGAGCCATCAATTTGAAGATTTAAGCAAACTTGTTCTTCTAAGTCTTCAAATGCTCATGAATACGAAATTTTGATTTTGTTATTGTTTGATCGAATTTAAGCTTCTATTAGCTTTAGTTTGTGATACTAAACAAATCTGCAAAGTTTCATATCAATTGGATTATCATAACACTCGAATCTGAAGATTTTTGAAAATTTTGTGTTCTTGATGAAAATTCATCAAAATCACGAATCTAATGTTGTTTAGCTGAAATTGATAGTGATTTTAGCTTATAAATATCAAATCTAAGGTTCGTTGATCATTCACAACATCCAAATCATACATTTTGAACTTTGATTTTCAGATCTGGGTTTTTGTTATTTTTGGTGTTCTTCATGTGTTCATCATCTAAATCCGATTTTAGATGATGATTATATGAAATTGATTATTCTTCTAGCTTAGAATCACTTATCTACAGCTATTATAACCTTTTATTTCACGCAATTCCATCAAAAATCCAAGAATCAAAAGTTAATTTATTCAAAAACATGAAGTTTGATTGTTCGAAGTCAAACTGTTATGAATCCTAAAAATCAGCCTAATCTATGATTTAATTCTGATTTTGATTCATTTGTTCATCATACAATCATTCAATAGTCATTCAAACATTAATTTGTAAATTTGAAAGTCGAATTTCATTCATAATCAAAGTGTACAAGAATATACAAATTACATTTAATTTTTGACTAAGTATTAAATCCTACGGTTGATGAACAAAATTATCCACAGCTGATGTGTTAAGTGTTTTAACATACACTTTAATTCAAGGTTGTCCACACAATCACTCATTCTTCATATTTAACAATTATCCATCATCATGTTCATACATCATCTTTAACATACATCATCTTTAACATACATCATCTTCATCTTTCATAACCCACTGTGAACAAACATTCAAACATCCATACATTCCAAATTCAGCAACCATCATCAACAAACATAACCTAAGTACATCATACAGCGGATGAGTTAGAGAAGAAAAGTCCACAGCAGAACATAATTTTAAATTTTATTTCGCAGCGGACGACTTCTGAAGTCCACAGCGGACAAGTAAATGAGTCCACATCAGACATGTGAATAGCAAACAAAAACCAAACAAGGACCACAGCGGACAGTAACCGAACCCACAGCGGACGCTTGATTTTGTGAATGTTCTGTTCATAGCGGAAGAGTAAATTAGTCCATAACGGATAGACCTTTTGTGTCCACAACGGACATACAAGTTGGTCAACAGCGAATGAGCAAAATCAGACCCACAGTGGATAGCCAAAATTGAACTTCACAGCGGACGACGAGTAACACCTTGTCCACAGCGGACAACTTGGTCCACAGCGGACGACAAGTTTCCGACAAGCCTCGAGTCCACAGCGGACGAACACTTGAGTCCACAGCAGACGATTACAATCTGCTGAAATCTGCGACCAATAGCCCATCATCCACGAATGTTGCAATCATCACCAACATCTGCTGCGACCACCAACCGCAACATCATCCCCTGTCTCTATTGACATTCGAATTCGAACACCATCGAAGAACACCTAAATCACCTGCGACCCTCAATCAGAACCAGTCAGAACAGAACAATCTCCTTCGACCGACCACCAATCATCGGCCGACACCACACCATCATCATCATCATCAACCGACCATCAATCGACCACCATCCTCGATCGAACACCTCCTGCCAAAACCACTACCATCAACAATCACCACCGAAACCATCATCACCTTCCATCACCTTCGTTCATCCCTGTCAACCGAACCAAGAACCCCCAAATCTGATTTCAGCAAGAGATTGAGAGCGGGAGATCGTGAGTTCAAGAGAATGAGTTCGAGAGAGAGAGAGTTCGAGAGATTGAAAGTGAAAGAAGAAGCGAATTGTGAAAGACAGAAAGCCATTCGGGAGTTTTTTTTGTTTTGTTTTTATTCCTAGCCCTTCACCGACAATAGAGTTACCAACTTTTGACTTCGGTTTTCAAGTTTGACCTTTTATTTGATTTGTTTTAATTTGTTTTAGAGTAAATTACCATTTGCATTACTGAGGTTTGGTTATTTTAATCATTTGCATCCCTATAGTTTAAAAATCTCCATATATCCCCTAACATTTTATTTTGTTCCCATTTGCATACAAATGACTAACGACGTTAAATAATTCGGTTAATATTTTATAAAATGATAAAATTGCCCTTGACTCTAATCCACTTTAACTTTATCTCTCTCCCTTCACACACACACACACTCCCCGTTCTTTTTCATACCCATTCTCCCTATTCCCCTTGTTCTTCGATTTCTCGTTTAACGCTGGTTTAAAGTAAAAATTGAAGAAAAACCAAGCACCCCATATGCTATCAAGCTGTTTCGTCGATTTCTTCCCACTTTTCATCACAGACCCTATTCATTTTCTCTTTAGCCGGCATTACAACACTTAGTAGGGCTTCGCTTCACATACCCTTATGGAAACATACTCGAAAACCGAAGAATCAAAACAACAAAAGTTAATCGCTTAATCTAAACTGCCCAGCCATGTGGATAATCGCTCATCGGAAGCAATTGAACTGCCACAGATTCATATCGATCCCAAAGTTTCGTCAATTGATTGAGAAAGAAAGAAAGAAGGTAGGGATTGATTGAATTGGATTGATTGGATCGGATTATAAGGGTAAGATGAAGGAGATTCGAACCCTAGAAAAGTCAAGATACTGGGATGAGATTAGGGATAAGATCGAACAATACCTGTGGAGACAACGCATGGCATCGGATCAGAGGTTTGCAAGATGATATATTGATTGATTAGAGAGAACCTAGAGGGTGTGTGTGTGTTTGGGATGAACCCATCAAAATCCACGGGGGTCGCCTGTGTGTTTGGGATGAACCCATCACAATCCATAGGGGTCGCCGCGCCCATCACAATCCACACTGCCTCCACCTCCGACGCCTCCACCTCCGACGCCGGTGAACCTATTTCTAGCGAGATCTCTGGTAGAAAGAGATATAGAAAGAAAGAATAGGGAGTGTGTGTGTGAAGGGAGAGAGAAATAAAGTTAAAGGGGATTAGAGTCAAGGGTCATTTTGTCATTTTATAAAAAGTTAACTGAATTATTTAACGTCGTTAGTCATTTGGATGCAAATGGGAACAAAAATAAAATGTTAGGGGGTATATGGGGATTTTTAAACTATAGGGATGCAAATGGCTAAAATCACCAAACCTCAGGGATGCAAATGGTAATTTACTCTTTGTTTTATTTTCTTTTCTTAAAAACAAACAAAGCAAACAAACAATTCAAAGTATAATATATTTTTTATTATTTTCTTTTCATAAAACAAACAAATCAAAATTCTGAAGTTGTTAAATTTTTAAGAAACAAATCCCAAACTTCCGAAGTATTTCATTTAACTCCAGAAAATTTTCAACTTGATAAATTTTAAAATTTGCTCTTGAAAATTTTAAAGAAGTTGAATTATTTGGAATTCATTCACAAAATTATTTAAATTTTAATTAATTCGATTCAAATTTTATTACTTTTAATTAAGCTTGATTAATATTAATTGAGCTTAAATAAAATGTAATCGAGCAAATTTAACTCTTTAATTAGGTCGATCTAATTAAATTAAGTTCCGACGCTCTTTGGATTCAATTATAGTTTAAAATTTATTTTATTTTAAAACATAAACAAATTTTCAAATCATTTTTGTTGATTAAACAAAATGGAAAATTTAACATCATTTACTAACACTCGTGTTTCAAGAAACCGAGCTCTCTTTCTTGCTGCAGGTAGAAAGAGATTTCAAGAATTCAAACAAAGCAAACCAAGCTGCAAACAACCAAACAACAGTAACAAATCAAGCAAAAGCTGCAAACAAACAAACATCAACATCACATCAAATAATGACTCATTGATTGATAACACAAACATTCAATTATATATCAGTCACATTGAGAAAGAACTGATTCACTTACATTTATGTGATCTTGCAAATTCAAATAACACATTGTCTAATGATTTGATAAAATGCAGGTCAGATATGGAACGGTCTTAAAGAGATGATCAAGCACAAATCAAGACATTGAATCAACAAAACATCAGTTTAACTCAAGAGATGAACCAGTTGTAAGACATAATGCTTCAACAAGAAATCAAACTTGAAGAGTTAATTGCTGAACTTGCAAAAGGCACAAACATAAACAACACAAACATTCCTCCATTGCCTGAAATTCCTGAAGACAGAAAGATCAATCTTTGCTCATCAACATGCATTGATAAAGTTCAGGCATATCGAAAACATTGCAATAATTTATCATACATGATAAAGGAGAAAGAGCTTCACATGCAGAGGAACTATAAACTTCTACAAAACAAATTACTTCACTAAAGAAAGAAGCTGATAACTTGCTTAAATAAAATCATAAGCTAAATGCTCAATCAACTGAACTCTCTATGAAGTTAACAAACATAAAGGCTGAATTTTAAAACCAAAATTTCAGAAGCAAGTACAACTAAAACAATCATTAACTTGCAACATTACATTGAGCGTCTAAATCAAGCAATCAATACATAAGAGGTTATAAATGCAGAATTAAAAATACAACATAAAGCCTTTAAAGATAAAATCAATTCTCTTCTAAAGGATGTAGACAAACTCCTTGGAGAAAGATTTAGTCTTCATGCTCAAGTTACAAGACTCACAGAGTCTTTAACAAAGACAAAATCAGATCATGCATCAACAGAAGTTGAACTTGAAAATTTAAAGATGACTACAAGCAAGTTAGAAGAACTACTTAATGCACACAGAGATCAAAAGAAGAGTGCTGGAACTACATATCATGTTGTTCCTCCACCTTATAATGATAACTACACAGAAATGCCAACTTCAATGACAAGTCCAGTCAAAGATGATTCAAAGATGCATGATCATCATCAAACAGACAAACCATCCAACATCACTTAAATCACTTCTCCCGAAACAGCACCAAAGTTGTACTTCAAACTAGAATCACCACAGAATGAAACCTTTCATTCTTGTGATGGTCAAGATGGAGATCCTATAAGTGATGATAGTGATGATGAAATCAACCAAACAAACAAACAAACAATGTCATGTATTAATCATATCATTGAAGAAATCAATCCAAAACAAACACAACCACACAAATCCAAAGCAGTAAAGCATAACAACAAACAAAAGGCTATGGTTCTCAATGAGAAATTCAAATCAGCAGGATTTCTTGAACCAGAATTGCCTAAGGCTGAACTGAAGGAAAAGATTAAGATGGAGTTAAAGAACAAACAGAAGCCTGAGGTACAAGACATCAAAGAACAAATCAAGAGGAAGAAGACAGATCTAAAAAAAAGAAGAAAAGTCAGACCAAGTCTTCTACACCTGATCCAAACCAACCATCAACCTCAATGGCTACATTAGAAACTCCAAAACAATAATGAATTCTCTATAAGACATGTAATTCAGATTCACACAACACTTTTGAGTGTAAAAACATTAAGAGTGATACATATATATGTCCTCATAAGAGAAAGCAACAAAAACAAACAAAATAAAAGTCTGTGAAGTTCCAATCAAACCAAAGTTCATCATTCAAGCCTAAGGGAAGAAGATCTAGACCTACTCCTTACTGCTTTAATTGTGATATGGAGAATCATACCACTTCAGAGTGTTCATACAATAACTCTCCAACATCACAACACAGAAGAGGTCAAAGATCTTATCATACATTAGAGTCATACTTACCAAGATCAGAGCATGAGTACTACAGCAGACATCATAGATACTCTTCTCCTCGATCACATTGACATGGGTATGATTTAAAACATTATGATATTTATGATTATTGGGCACCAAGACATTATCCTAGGTCATACACACAATATAAGTATGATAAATATAGGAATAATGATTGGTATAATGGATATCATAGAAGATCACATCCATCAAATTATTATAATCATGATTATAATTCTTATGATGAAATCACATGCCCAAAAGAAATAAACATAATCAAAGACAAAGATCCTTTGCTACACCTCCATGGAACTTTCAAAAGCAAAATAGATTTTCAATACAAACCAAAAGATTTTCAAAAACCAAACAAACTCCTTCTGTTAAACAAGATAAAGTTGAGTTAGTTAGGTTAAAATCAAAACAATGTTGGAGAAAGAAAATGATTTCAGGAGGTGAATCTGATACATCATCAGATAAAGCAAAATCATACACATACGAGCAAGTCACATGTAAAAATGCTAATGGAAAGCTTAGGACAATAATGGCATGGGTTGAAATATCTAACTGATTTGCAAGTATGATAGAGACAGTTATGGAGGCCTGCAAATCCAAGAATAGTTAGCAGTGGCTGATCCCTTCTCATGTTAGAAACGTTCTTCCTGCTCATGATGTTTATGATGCAACTGAGCCAAATGGAGCAGAAATTAACCAGAATTCAATGCAGGACATATATCACTCATAAAAACAATAATGGCAATGCAAGAAACAACCGATGTTTCATTCCATCTGCTTAGTCTGAGTACATTGCTACATGGACTAACTGTTTATGATCTTTATTGAATTGATAACACATATGCCATTTCTTTGTTTTCTCAAAAACAAAAATCCTAAAAAAATTAGAAAATCAAGAAAAATCCAAAAATATTTCTTTTAAATCTTCTTGCATTTACATGAGAAATGATAGTACACTTATCTACTATCTTCTTCATCTATTTTTCAAGTTAATAAAGACTGACAAGACTTTGTTTGATATGTCAGTAGGCTCAGCTTGGATTGAAGACAAGCATATTTATGATGAATTAAATCAATATGCATTACGGACCAAAACCATCTTAGGGTACTGGTAAGCAATGACTTTTCCAAGTGTTTGCTTGCGTGGTTACCTAAACACACCATGTGTACATAGTTTACAAAGTTCTCATTGATAAAAGCATCTATTTCTCCTTTGTTGTATGTAAATACAGACCTGGAGTAAACATGAGGACAATATCTATTATGCTAAGCACATACCTAGTTTTCCTTGCACTAAAAGTGTTGATGCTAAAAAGAATCCCAATTTTGATCAATGCTAAAAGAATCCCAATGAGGATCAACTTCCAATGTGAAGTATAAAAGAATCTCAATGTGGATCAAATATAAAAGAATCCCAAAGTGGATCAAATCATGAGAATTTATACTCTAAGTAGCCTGGTTCAAGTTGTGATAAAGTGCCATCTTGCATTTCATGAGGAGAGTTATTCTTCCATACTTCTGAGTGTGGGGTACTCAATTAGCATATCTAATCAAACCTAAACATGATAAATATAACAAAGTGCTTAAAATAGATCCTTGCATGAGTTTAAGTGGACAAACATACTTATAATCAACTTTGTTCTTTGTCTATGTCTATTCCAAACTTTAAACATTTTTAGATGTAGAGGATTTTGGATTAGTATGATCTCATTACAGTTGAAGGATTCATGCTTGTACATATCTTAATTTTGAAAAAAAAATCTAAAATACCAAAAAGATTTGTCATTTTTTAGTATTTTTCTTACTTTTGGTAGATTTACATGTGTTATTGATTCAGGAGTGAAACTTCCATGCAATACCTCTACCGAGAGGATTTAGACTTTTGTAGGTGATGAATTGCATGACATGCCTGAGTTTCTTATTCAGTTCAAGATGTCAAAAGAACACTCTTGCTTCTTTCAAATATCTCCTGCCAGTTGCTGAGAACTAAGAATCCTCCTCTTGGTGTCTCATACATAAAAGTTCCTCACCCTCCAAAGCTTATGTTAAGGGAGAGTATATGTTAAGTCTGAAGAATTTTTGATGCTTCTCCTTCACTTCTGAAGTTGAGATAAAGCTGCTGATATTGCTACCTGTGCAATCCACAGTGTATGCAAATGGGTGTATCTTCAAGTCTTCAAAATAAGACTAGAAGATCAAGCTGATGAAACATACATCAAGTGCCGAAACAAAGTCTTTATGTGCCAAAACAAAGTCCTTTTCTCAATGCCTTTTTATGAAGCTTCTAACAAGATGCTACTAAAAAGGGGGTGAAGACTGCACTACAAGACTGCACATCAATCAACATACAAGGTTTTGATAATTATGAGGTTTTGGCAGCATCATCTTAGGGGGAGTACTGTTGGAATATTTGAAGATGATACTTACCAAAACCTAAGTGCCAAATCTCATAATGATTACCGAAACCGACACAGTGAAAATATGCTAAAGATATGATCAAAAAGAAGAAAATTGACCAAAGTCAAATTTGGTAAAACTTGGTCAACCGTGGTCAAAGTCAACAGTCAACATCAGCGGTCGTCCCTAATGACGTCAGCACCCGACAGTCACGCATCAGCAACAAAGAATTTAGCAGACTTAAAACTATATTTTTGTAATCATTTTATGCTTAAATGTAATATTTTTCTTATTATTGTAAAGAGTATAAATGACTAAGTTTAGTCATTTATCCTCCATAGATAAGAAGAAAAAGAGAGAATAGAGTTTCAGAGAGAACAAACCCATAAGGTGTAATCTCTAACTTAGAGAGAATTCAAGGTTGAGTGTGTGTGATAAATTGTTCTTGCAAACTCCTTTGAATTCCTCTAACATTGAGCGAATTCTAGGTTAAGTGTGTGTGAGATAGTTTTCTCACAAACTCCCTTGTAATCCTCTTGTATCAAATACATGAATGAAAGAAATATTTCTAAATTTGTGTTGTTGATTTTTCATCATTCATTCATCATCATACATGTTCATCTCTTGCACATAAAGATCATCACGAAATCATCAACAGATCTGTGAGATTCCACATCATAAATCTGATAAACGGCAACAATACGATTGTAATATTCGATCCGTATATCGATTTCAACACTTAGTGAGTTTGTGAGATAAATCTTGTGTTGAGAGACCAACACCGATCCTGCAATTAGTATCAGAGCTTCTTAGGCTCTTGATTATGAGATCTAACCATCCTAAATCATCCTTGTTTTCACGCTTACTCACTTCACTCAAAATGGCTCTTAACCAGAAATTCTGAGACTGAGATGGGAACCATGATAAAGGCCCCTATTATCACTCCTGATAACTTTAGAGCCTGGTGTCAACGTGTTTAAGGCTTCATCAAGTATCAAAATATCCGAATGTGGAGATCAGTAACTCATGGTCCTTACAAGCCAAAGGTAGATTCTCCAACTGGTAATGGAGCTAAGATTGAAAAAGCTATTGAAGACTACTCAGATGAAGACTACAAGAAGATGGACATCGATTGCAAAGCAATGACTATATTGCTTACTGCCATACCAAACTCCATAATGGTAGGCTTTGAGCACTGCAAGTCAGCCAAAGAACTCTTTGATGCTTTGACATTGATGTACTCCGGCTCCTCTGAATCCAAAGAGTCCAAGAAAGATGTACTGAAGCAAAAGTTTGAAAACTTCACTTATATTGTTGGTGAGACCTTGAGTCAAAAATACTTTAGGTACATGGACTTAATTGCATCTCTTTAGTTTATGGGAGTGACTCTTGAGAAGAGAGATATAGTAAGAAAGTTTATGAGTGCACCTCCTCATGAATGGACTTTCTATTATTTCTCTATCAAGTGAACTGAGAAACTAAACACACTCACTATGACTAAACTATATGGGATCCTTAATGGATAACATATGGAGATGGAGACTCAAAAGGGCCATCAGGTGAACATAAGCTCAAATCCTCCTGTTAGTAATGCTCTACATGTTATTGGAAGGATCAAGAAGTCCCCAGCCCCAGATGTACCTGAACTATAACCAACATCTATCATACTCCTCTAGGCCTTACATCACATTTCCTGTAGGGTGTAGTATAAAGTATCTTAATCTCTTGTAACTTATTTCTTATGCATTGTAACTCTTGTAAGAGAACTTGAGATTAATATACATCATCCTTGAAAACCTTATATATATATATATATTGTCTTAAGTTATGTCTCTTTACTTACTTGTGTTCTTTGCATCTTAACTCTCAAAACCCGATTCCCTATTTGATATATTAAGTGCTCTTGTTGGTCCATTGATATCGACAACAGTGCAAATGATGATAAATGATACTCAAATCCCACTGAAATACAATCCAAACACTTATCTATGAAAGAGTTTCAATGTAAAACTGTTTGAAATCAAACAACAATCAAACAACAAGGCTTGAAGATAAGAAACAGATGATTCCAGCCAATAAACACAATAAGAATAGTAATGCAAAAATGTATTCTCAAATTAGGATTGTGCAAAACTTCCATAACCGATTACAAAGTTACATGTATATAGAAAAGCTAGTTTCGCTGTGTAGCAAAACTGTCCTGACCAATATCATAGATTCACCCGGCTGCGAAACACAGTTTTGTCGAGTGACCTAAGTCAGCTGACTACCAGCGAAACTATAGTTTCGCTGGTAGTTTTGCTGGGTCAGTGAAACTTTTACAAAAACTAAAACTAAATACTATTTACATACAACAGACAAACTAACATTAAACCTATTACAAATAAACCAAAATAAACAAACTAACTAAGGTGAGTCCAACTTATACTTGATCTTCAATACTCCCCCTAGGTTGGACCTTACTGGCTTGTTCTTCATTCTCCATTTTAGCTCTAGCCTAGTCTTCCCCTTGACCTTCATCTTCATTGGCTTTCTGTTCTTCTTTTTTATCAGCTCCAGCCTCTTCAATCACATCATCCTCCGCATGTGCACTTGCTTGTAGAATTGCTTAGCTAAGTCCTGCACGTCCATTCTCGTTTCGTTAGCTTGGATCACTTTTAGAGTAAGCTCATTGACCTCAGCCCTCACCCTCTAGCCTTATTTGCCATGCTCATAAAGAGACTGGCTTCAGATCTGGTCTCAGCTCCTGCTCCTTCTTTAATGTGATTTTCACATAAGATCTTCAAATCCTCATCTCCAAATAAAAACACTTCCATCAAACCAAACAATCTGATCTCCTGATCCCTTGTAATCCGTATGACAGCTTCCCCGTGTAAGGCCCCGTTAAGGGCATCTTATAGTTAGTCATTCATAGCATTAAATATACATAATATAATACATTTCTTAAAACAATGCAGCGGAAGTCATTAACAAAAACCATTCATTTTATTTATAATTACTGTTGCTATGCAATACAACATTGTTTAAACTACAAAAGAATACTTTCATTGATTGCATTACAAAACAACAATAATAACATGTGTGAATGTATGCCAATCTTGCCCGAGTAAGTAGCCTCCCCGCGTGCCACCCTTAGCAACCATTACCGGATTTTCCCCTATCGTTGATTGCATTACAAAAGAACACTTTCATTGATTGCATTACAAAACAACAATAATAACTGTTGCTATATCCTGTCAGGGTTTTCCCCTATCGTGGTCCAAAACCACCATTCCGAGCACAAAGCTCCATTACTAATTGGCACGAAGCCCGTGGCCCAAAGCCACCATTCTAGCACAAAGCCCCGTTTCTAACTGGCACAAAGCCGTATCATATCTTGGCACAAAGCCCGGGGTCGAATGACAAGGATCCCGTTTCGTACTATGAGTTCAGTCACCTAGACCGATCCCCCTGTGTATGAACCCTCATGGGTTAAAATCGCACGTTATAATACACCTAGTTGAGCTAATAACTCTGAAAGAGTTGTGATCCTCCTTTAAATCTGCTTGCAAGCCTTTTCTTACTTTCGTTACATTTCACTTTTCATCTTTGTTATCTTTCACTTCAGTACGTTATACTTTACGTTCATTCACACATTCGTCATACTACGTAAAGTAATAACATAATACTTAACGTATGTTATATTATAATATAAATACATTTTGAAAACTAATAAAAGATAACATCTCATATACATATGCATATCATACATTCATCATAACATCATGCATATACTATTCATAAACCCTCACTTATTCATGCTTAAATTAGTCCAAAACATCCCACAAGTCAAACTAGGGTCAAACCCTAAAATTTTGTTTTTCCTCAAAATTCAGAAACATTTTCTAAGTGTTGGGCGCATGGACAACTAGTTAGGTGTATCAGGACTGCTTGGGTGTTTCTCAACTATGCAGGCGCATGAGCCTACACTTAACCATTTCAACACTTAGGCACATGAGCCTTTTTAGGCGAATGGGCACTATTTGAGCGCATGACCATATACTTAGGCGTTTCAGCCACAACTCAGGCGCATGAACTACTGTTCAGGCGCATGAACTTACACTTAAAAATTCTAAAGCATTATTTGGATGCATGGGGTACTATTTGGGCTCATGGCATGCACTTATTCTTTTCTAAGGCAAATTCAGGCGCATGAACCTTATGTAGGCGCATGAATACCTATTCAACATATTTCTAAGCTATTTCCAGACCCAAATCATCATTCCATCCTGTTCTAAGCTTATGACAACCTTTCTAAGCATAAACAAGACATAAACAACCTTAAATCCTCAACATACAAGCATGAATACGTACGGTTGCACACACAACATTTTTAAAATCGATTATATACATTTTCAGCCCTAAAGAATTTATAAAACAAGTAAAATATTGGGTCTAGAACTCAGCTTAGCTGCTTTCAAGTCTCAAACTCTTTGAACTCGAACTTTCAAAGGTTTCTTAACACCTAGACATGTTAAGACATCCAACCGAGCACATATACACAAAAGAACACGTATAATTCGGTTACATGGCCAAGAAATCTATAAAACCGGACAAAAACCCATAAAATACTTACCAGTTTTGATTTCAGCCCCTTTTTCCTTGAAAACCTGAGAGAAGCTTCACCTTTTTCTTCTTCTTTCTTTTTCAGTCGAAAATCAGACGTGAAGTGGTTGATATGGGCGGCCATGCTCTTTATATTATAAAATAATAAGGTTTTGTACCTTTTTACACTTAGATCCCTCCACTTTGGTTACTTTTCCTTTCTTCCAAGATACTTTTCTTTTATCCTAGACAAAATTTTCCAGGTGTTACAAATCCACCCCCTTAAAGAGGTTTCGTCCCCGAAACTTATCACTCTTCGAATAACTGTGAGTAATACTGTTTGATCTCTTCTTCAGTCTGCCACATAGACTCGGAACCCTTCATGTGCTTCCACTGTACTCATACAAGTGGAACCATTTTATTCTTTAATCTTTTCTCCTTTCGATCGATGATTGCCACTGATTGCTCTATGTAATTGAGCCGTTCGTCCACTTCGATATCATCCAGTGGTACAATCATATCTTCATCAGCTAAGCACTTTCTCAGATGAGATACATGGAATGTGGGATGTATTCCACTTAACTCATCCGGTCATTCTAACCGATAGGCCACCTTTCCTACTCGTGCGATGATTCAGAAAGGCCCTATGTACCTCGGGCTTAGCTTACCCCTCTTCCGGAACCTAATGATTCCTTTCCAAGGTGAGACCTTCAACGTAACTCGGTCGCCCACCTTTAATTTGATCCGTCTTCGCCTCTTGTCCACGTACGACTTTTGTCTATCCTTCGCTGCCTTCATAAAGGCCTTAATCTTCTCTAACTTCTCCGTTGTAGCCTCGATCACCTCATGGTTTCCTAACTCTTTCTATCCAATATCTCTCCAACGTAAGGGTGTCCTACACCTTTTACCATATAGCATCTCATAAGGTGGCATACCAATGCTGGCATGATAACTGTTATTGTACGAGAATTCAGCTAACGGTAAGTGATCATCCCAACTTCCTCCAAAATCGATCACACATGCTCGAAGCATATCCTTAAGCGTCTGGATCGTCCTCTCCGACTGCCCGTCGGTCTGAGGATGATAAGCTGTGCTAATATGTAGCCTCGTCCCATCGCATCATGGAATCTCTTCCAAAACTTTGATGTAAACTGGGTGTCACGATCCAACACGATAGACACCAACACACCATGACGAGCTACAATCTCTTTAATGAATAAATCCGCCAATCTTTCAGAAGAATACGTCTTGCGGATCAGTAGGAAGTGGGCACTCTAGGTCAGACGATCTACAATCACCCATATGGTATCGCATCCCCTCGCCGTGCGGGGTAACTTTGTAATGAAGTCCATGGTGATGTGCTCCCACTTCCACTTGGGTATATCCAACGGCTGGATCTTCCCGTATGGTTTTTGATGTTCCGCCTTCACTTGCAAACAAGTAAGGCACTTACTCACGTATTATACTACGTCGTGCTTCATTCTCAGCTACCAATAATCTTTCTTCATGTCTTGATACATCTTCGTGGCATCGGGATGAATCGAGTATCGAGTCTTATGAGCTTCATCCATAATCCGCCCTCGTAGATCTCCATAATGAGGGATCCAACATTTCGGGTCCTAACACCGAAAGTGTTCTCTTCCAACTCCGAGACCAGGCCTCTTATTCTTTTAGAGTTAAGGCGATGTTCCTTTAACGCCTCGTCTTAAAAGTCTTTCACATGGGTCATCACGTCATCGGTCATAACCAACTGATACGCCTTCACCTGAATCGACTCAGGTCTCTTTTTTCGACTAAGGGCATCACCCATGACGTTGCCTTACCCGGATGGTAACGGATCCCACAATCATAATCCTTGATAAGCTCTAACCATCTCCTCTGTCTCATGTTGAGATCCTTTTGATCGAAGAAGTACTTCAAGCTCTTGTGGTTAGTGAAGATAGTGCACTTCGTCCCGTATAAGTAGTGCCTCCAAATCTTCAATGCAAAGACCACAGCCGCTAACTCCAAATCATGGGTGGGATAATTGACTTCGTGGGTTTTCAACTGTCGGGATGCGTAGGCTATTACTCTTCCTCGTTGCATTAACACACAACCTAATCCTGAATAAGAAGCAGCTGAATATACCACTAAGTCTTCACTCCCTTCGGGTAACGTCAAGATAGGAGCTTGAGTCAATCTCGTCTTCAACTCCTCGAAAGCACACTCCTGTTCCCGACCCCACACAAATTTTACATCCTTGCGAGTCAATTTAGTCAAAGGTGAGGCTATATTGGAAAAGTCTTGAATGAATCTCCTGTAATAACCCGCCAAACCCAAGAAACTACGGATCTCGGATGGTGCCTTTGGAGACTTCCATTGCATCACCGCCTCAACCTTTACCGGGTCCACCATGATTCCTTCAGCATTCACCACGTGAACCAGAAATTGCACCTCGCGCAACCAAAAAGCACACTTAGAGAATTTAGCATACAACTTCTCTCTTCTAAGTGTCTCCAATACTTCACTTATGTGGCCGGCATGTTCTTCCTTGCTTTTCGAATAAATCAGGACATCATCAATAAACACAATCACTGATTTATCTAACATAGGCCGACACACTCGATTCATCAAATCCATAAAAGCAGCTGGCGCATTAGTCAAACCGAAAGACATAACAAGAAACTCGTAGTGTCCATAATTTGTGCGAAAAGCTGTCTTACGAATGTCCCGCTCCTTCACCTTCAGCTGATGGTTACCAGATCGAAGATCTATCCTCGAGAACCAACTGGCACCTTGGAGCTGGTCAAACAAGTCATCAATCCTCAGTAGCGGATACCTATTCTTTACTGTCAACTTATTCAGCTCTCGGTAGTCGATGCACATCCACATACTACCGTCTTTCTTGTTAAAAAATAAGACCGGAGCACCCCATGGATAGATACTTGGTCGAATGAACCCCTTATCCATCAACTCCTGTAGTTAAGCCATTTGTTCCTTCATCTAGGTAGGAGCTAATTGATATGGAGCTTTGGTAATAAGTTGAGCACCGGCTATCAAATTAATCTGAAACTCGATCTCACAGTCTGGTAGCACCCCTGGTAAGTCTTCTGGAAACACGTCTGGGAAGTCACATACCACTGGTACATCAGACAACTATAGTACTGACGCGTCCACATCTTTCACATAGGCCAGATAAGCACCACACCCACGCCTCATGTACTTTCCTGCCACCGCCATCGAAATCTCCTTTGGCAACATAGTGACACGATCACCGTAAACCGTCACCGAACTCCCATCGAGCGCAATTAACCGAATCATCTTCTTGCGACACACGATGTTTGCCTTATAGGCTGCTAACCAATCCATCCCTAGTACTATATTGAATCTCCCTAGGGGCATCAAATGTAATTTAGCAGAAAACCTATGACCTTTTAGTTCTACGACACAGTCCTCTATCACATCAGTAATTCTAGTGGACTTACCAATAGCAGTTTCTACATCAAAAGATTTGCTAATACTTCTACTACTAACAAGCAACTTAGCATAGAAAGCAGTAGAAATAAAACACCTACTAGCACCAAAATCAAATAACACAGAGGCACAAGTTTGGTTTACAAAAAACATACCTGACACGGCATCAGGATCCTCTCTGGCCTCCTCCCGCGTCATCGTGAAGGCTCTAGCACTCGCCCTCTGTCCTCCTTCCTTTGGCTTCTTCTTCATTCTAGAACTCTCAGCCCATGGCTTCTTACAGTCCCTGCTTACATGGCCTTCCTCTCCGCAGTTATAACACCGTGTAAGTCCACACACCTTCGCCACATGACTGGGTTTCCCATACTTGAAGCACATATTTGCTCGCCACTTGCACTCACCAACGTGCTCTCTTCCATATTTACCACACTTCTTTATTCCCGAACTTGATGACTCCACTCTACGGTCATCCACCTTTGTCCTCTTGTTGTTTGGAGTGAAACCGCCATGTCCAAACCACTTCCCATTCTAGTTTCTAACACCATCACCTACTTTCTTCACCTCAACCACTATCACTTCTCTCTCATCATACAACCTCTTGACCAAATCCACTGCCGACCTGAAAGTTCTTGGTCGGGCAGCAATCAAATGTTTGCGAACAACGGCTGGCAATCCTTGAATGTACTTCTTGATCTTCTTCGATACCGGCATCACTTGATTCGGTACTAGCCTCGCCATCTCGTTAAACTTGGTAGTATACTGCTGGGGTGTCATGGTTCCCACCTCCAGCTGCAGGAACTCCCTCTTAATCTTGTCTAACTCCCTATAAGGAAAGAACTCCTCGATCACCGGCTTCTATAACTCTGACCACCTCATCCTGCTAATGGCCCTACTACCCTCAGCCTGGACAATATTGTCCCACCAATATAAGGCCGAGTCTACAAATGAGTAGGTAGCAAACTTTACCTTTTGGTCTTCTCGGCACTCGCTAATATCAAGTACCGCCTCCATCTCCCCCACCCATCGGTGAGCAGCAGCAGCAGTGCCATTCCTATCAAATGTTGGGGGCTTGCACCTCTGAAATGCCCCATAGTTGCAACCACATGCAGTTTCCTCCATTGCTTCTTCCTCCTCCTCCTCACTCGAGACAATCGTCTCGGTCTCCGATTGTTCCCTCTCTCCTCTTCCTATGGTCCCTCTTCTCTCTTTCTTCTCGTCCTCCCTTACAGCTTTGATCACTTCAGTCTTTATAGACGATAGAATTGTCTGCATGACTTGATACACTTCCTCTACTACTGCCTCTTTTACCGAGGCCCTTAGATTTGTACTCTCATCACCACCTTCCTGGTGATGCATCTCGGGCTCTTCACGGGCCCTCTCAGTAGTCTTAGCTTGGTTCCTATTGACACCGTTTCAGCACCACACCCTCCCTATACTCCACCCCTAGAGGCCTTAGATGATCTACCTCCAGCCATTGTCTAATCACTATAAGATTGAAACACTAACATGATCATTCAAGGAATAGCTTAGTTTATGTTAAGTATACTAAGTCCCTAATTACATTGGCCAGTTATGATTAGCCACTTACTTTACTATTTACATCCCAAGCATTTCCTATCCTGACCACATCAGTATCTAAATCTACTATAAGCACATAATCAACCAGGACATACACATAACTTCAATTAACTTCGGAAAAAGAAATACCTCATGGCACGTAGCTACTCAGGCTGGCATCCCTTCCCTTTATCCCATTCTCAGTTTTAGATTAGGTTTTTAAATTATTTACCCAGTTCTCTTAAACTTTGGCTCTGATACCAACTTGTAAGGCCCCGTTCCAGACACCTAACAGTTAGTCATTCATAGCACTAAATATACATAATATAATACATTTCTTAAAACAATACAGTAGAAGTCATTAACAAAAAACCATTTATTTTATTTATAATTACTGTTGCTATGTAATACAACATTGTTTAAACTACAAAAGAACACTTTCATTGATTGCATTACAAAACAACAATAATAACATGTGTGAATGGATGCCAATCTTTCCCTGCTGAGTAGCCTCCCCGCGTGCCACCCTCAGCAACCATTACCCGCCAACTGAAAATGCATAAAAGTCAGTGTTGCTGAGTAAGTTCTAGTTTTAGTATATAAAAATACCTTACATATTTCATACATAAAATACTCTCTTCATATAAAAACTTTCTTTACTTTCACACATGTTCATTCGTTATGGCACGTATTCGTTCGTTTCATACTTTATCATTTCATTCGTTATCGCTCATTTCGTACTTTATCCTTTTCTTTCACACTTCATTACTTTGCTCATTTTGTAGTGATTCTAGATCCTGTCAGGCTTTTCCCCCATCGTGGTCTGCAACCACCATTTTGAGCACAAAGCTCCATTACTAATTGGCATGAAGCCTGTGGCTCGAAGCCACCATTCTAGGCACAAAGCCCTGTTTCTAACTTGCACAAGTCCGTATCATATCTTGGCACAAAGCTTGGGGTCGAATGACAAGGATCACGTTTTGTACTATGGGTTCAGTCACCTAGACTGTTCCCCCTGTGTATGAACCCTCACGGGTTAAAATTGCACGTTATAAAACACCCAGTTGAGCTAACAACTCTCAAAGAGTTGTGATCCTCCTTTAAGTCTGCTTGCAAGCCTTTTCTTTCTTTTGTTATGTTTCACTTTTCATCTTTGTTATCTTTCACTTTAGTACGTTAAAATTTACGTTCATTCACACATTCGTCATACTACGTAAAGTAATAACATAATACTTAACGCGTATTATATTATAATATAAATATGTTTTGAAAACTAATAAAAGATAACATCTCATATACATATGTATATCATACATTCATCATAACATCATGCATATACTATTCATAAACCCTCACTTATTCATGCTTAAAATAGTCCAAAACAGCCCACAATTCAAACTCGGGTCAAGCCCTAAAATTCTGTTTTTCCTCAAAATTCAAAAACATTTTCTAAGTGTTGGGCGCATGGACACTATTTAGATGCATGGACACTATTTAGGCACATCAGGACTATTTGGGCGTTTCTCAACTATGCAGGAGCATGAGCCTACACTTAACCATTTTAACAGTTAGGCACATGAGCCGTTTTGGGCGCATGAGCACTATTTGGGCGCATGACCCTATACTTAGGTGTTTCAGCCACAACTCAGGTGCATGAACTACTATTCAGGCGCATGAACTTACACTTAGAAATTCTAAGGCATTGTTTGGGCACATGGGTTACTATTTGGGCGCATGGCATACACTTATTCTTTTCTAAGTCAAATTCAGGCGCATGAACCTTATGTAGGCGCATGAACACCTATTCAACATATTTCTAAGCTATTTCCAGACCCAAATCATCATTCCATCATGTTCTAAGCTTATTACAACCTTTCTAAGCATAAGCAAGACAGAAACAACCTTAAATCCTCAACATACAACACAACCTTTGTAAAATTGATTACATACATTTTCAACCCCAAAGAATTTATAAAACATGTAAAATACAGGGTCTAGAACTCACCTTAGCTGTTTTCAAGTCTCAAACTCTTTGAACTCGAACTTTCAAAGGTTTCTTAACACCTAGACATGTTAAGACATCCAACCGAGCACATATACACATAAGAACACGTATAATTCGGTTACATGGCTAAGAAATCTATAAAACCGAACCAAAAACCCATAAAATACTTACCAATTTCCATTTCAGCCCCTTTTTCTTGAAAACACGAGAGAAGCTTCACCTTTTTCTTCTTCTTTCTTTTTTAGTCATAAAGCAGATGTGAAGTGGTTGATATGGGCGGCCATGCTCTTTATATTATAAAATAATAAGGTTTTGTACCTTTCTATACTTAGCCCCCTCCACTTTGGCTGCTTTTCCTTTCTTACAAGATACTTTTTTTTTATCCTAGACAAAATTTTTCGGGTGTTACAAGTCCACCCCTTTTAAAGTGGTTTTGTCCCTGAAACTTATCACTCTTTGAATAACTATGGGTAATGCTATCTCATCTCTTCTTCAGTCTCCCACATAGACTTTGAACCCTTCCTGTGCCACTTTATTCCTTAATCTTTTCTCCTTTCGATCGATGATTGCCACTGGTTGCTCTATGTAATTGAGCCGTTCGTCCACTTCGATATCATCTAGTGATACAATCATATCTTTGTTAGCTAGGCACTTTCTCAGATGAGATACATGGAATGTGGGATGAATTCCACTTAACTCATCTGGCAATTCTAACTAATAGGCCACCTCTCCTACTCGTGCGATGATTCGGAAAGGCCCTATGTACCTCGGGCTTATCTTACCCCTATTCCGGAACCGAATGATTCCTTTCCAAAGTGAGACCTTCAACATAACTTATCATTGACCTTTCAGTGGCATCAACATCTATCGGCGGGATCTCAACTAACCTCCTCAAGTCCCATCTAGGCAAGGTCTTGAATGCCTTCCTTTTGTTCAAATAATATATCTTTCCACCCTTCCTCTTAATCATAAATAGTTTAAGCTCAGCATTGTATTTCCTGCTAATGATCTTCTTGTCAGCATCCTTCTTGCTGGTCTCTTGTATGTTTTGAAACAGGGGTGTTATCTCCTCAGGTACCTTCTCTTTCTCAAACCAATCTTCCTGATCCAGCTCAATAACATCAGCTTCTATTGACCCTCGCTGAGCTACATAAGTTATCAGCCTCTCATCTACCTCATAGTATTCTGGCTTTGAACTGTAGTCAACCAGTTGCTCATCATCCTCTTCTTCCTCATCAACCAGCCTCCTATCAGGCTCTTTCTCTTTTTCTTTATTTCCCTGATGCACTTCCACCTCCTTACCAATCAAATCACGATCAACATCAAACTGCAGGTTAAATTCTACCTCTGATATTCTCATTCCACTAACATCCACCATTTTCTCAACACCACTGCCCTCAGCACCTTCACCAACATCATTAGAAGTCTAATTTACATCAACATCAACATCCTTTTCACCTATGTCTTCAAGACCAGCTTCATTAGTATCAACATCATGACTATTATCTGTAGCTCCACTTGGGCCCTCTCCTGCCTATGATGATGAACCTCCAACGTTGAAGAATTCATACTTTGAGGTGTCAGTCAGATCTTTTAGCTCTTCTTCTAATCTTTCATTAGGCAGGCCAGCCGCTGCTTTTAACTCATTCAGCTCTTTGAAAATAGTCTTGATCAATTCTTGCTGGTCTACAACTATTTTCTTCAATCCCTCAATCACCACATCCTTCTCCTTATCCCGTATCTCATGATTTACCAGCTTGGTCTTTATCATGCTCAGTTCATTTGCCAAAGATGCATTGACATTTCTGATCACATCCTGATCAAGATCAGATCGGGCATCTGTCCTTCCAGCTTGTTCTGTGAAAGCTTGCTGTTTGTGTTTTGTTCTTCTTTCAAAAATATTAGCAGGTTTACTTTCCTCCTCAGCCCATCTCTTACTCCTCTTCTCTTTTTGGGCTCTGACCTCTTCAGCCGCCTTAATAACCTCCTGTTCAAAATCATATTCCTTTTCTTTAGCAAACCATTTCCTCTTCTTTATCAATTCTTATTGTCTCACCCTGTATTCCTCAATGTTTTTGTTCTCAGATTCAATCACCCTTTTGGTGTAGTTCCACCTCTCAGGTGGGTACATATTTTCCCATAGGTAAGTGATCTTCCCACTGAAGTCATGTCTGATTGCAGAGTAATCAGCAAAAATCCTTATGTTTTTCTGGGCCAATCTTTCATTTCTCCGTGTCTTGGCACATTCGGGATTAGATCATCAATCAGCATTTGGATGAACCTCGGGTATAACAACCACTTATCCTTCTTCAATGCCATGATTTTTTCAGTCATGCAGTCAAATATAAGTTTTGCAATATTGGCCTTTTGACCCCTGCAAAATATAATCATAGCCCTTGCCCAATGAATGTTCAGCCTGTCTGATCCTCCCTTTCTGTGATCCAGACACATGATAAAGGCGTGGGCTATATATCTCCATTATTTGGAAATAAGAGATTTCTTAGTTTCCTTTTTCGACCTAAATGGGGGCCCCTCATACCCAGTACTTCTGAAAGCCTCTAGGACTAGGCTATCAGAAAGCACCACCTTAGGGCCGCAGTCATCCTCGAGACGAATTAACCTGGAAATAATATCAGCTGTGATGACTATGTCTTGCCCTTGAATCCTTGCGACAATCCGGTTGGGAACTGATCCAACAGCGTACTCTGCTGATCTCCAAAAGTCTCTTACGTGAACATCGTAGATGGTAGGCATGTGAGAAATGGCATAGAAAATTGGAGATTGGCTCAACCATCTAATGCAGTCTCTGAATCCCGCAGCTTTTGGATTCCCGTCATCAAGCAGAGCCATAATATTGAACTTGTCATCAAACTTTAAGTTTGCCATAACAACTGAAAAGGAAATACACAATGATTAGTGAAATCAATATACACAGTGAAAGTCATAAAAAATTAATAAAAAAATGAATGATTTCTTGATTTTGGCTAGTTTCGCCGGCAGCAAAACCGTAGTTTCGCTGGGCGAAACAGTTAGTTTCGCTGTCAAGAAACCATAGATTCACTGAAGGTAAGGCATAGATTCGCTGAGTCTTAGGCACTGGGTTATGATTGTTGGAGCTGTACAAGATAGTCTATATTATCAACACAGTCAAAATCAATAAAAGTCAACATCACGGTCAAAGTCAATGTAAAAGTCAAACCCGACATGGTCGAGACGAAGAACCGAGATGAGACGTTGAAGATTAGATGACTAGGAGTTTTATTGTAATAAATATATTTTATGTCAACAAAATATATTTAAAACATGTTTTAGTCATTTTTATGTTTTATATGCAATTTCCATTAATTAGCCTAAGTCTAGGGGGGTTAAGTGCAATTAGTGAATATTAGTCTAGACTATAAATAGGTTAATTGCAATTAGGTTTGGTTAATGGTTGAATGACCAATTGATTGGGGTTTCAATTTTGTACAAATCATATCCAATCAATAGAGAATAAATTAGGTTTTATTGTGTTCATCATTGTTTGATCCATAATTCTTCAATTATTTGATTCAAGTGTTCAACCTGGGCTAACAATTTGATATCAGAGCCACTTTGGATCAAATACATTGAAGATTTAAAAAATTTGTTGCTGATTTTTTAAATATTTATGAAGATTTTTAGAGAGAGAAAGTGGGAGTTTAGAGAGAAGAAGTAGATCTGAGTTCAAATTTCTACAAATTCAACATCAACAACATCAGATCTATCACTATTTACAATATATATTGGATCTACATCATCTGTTATACAAGAAAACTCAAAGAAATATTTCAGATCTGAAAGTTTCTCTCACACACACTAGTGTGTGTGTTCTTGGTGTTCGGTGAAATTACAGCTGAAACTAGCAGTTTCGCTCGTTTTCCAGTGAAATTGTACTTTTCCGGCGAAACTGCAAATTCCGGCGAAACTACCTTCTCCGGCGAAACTATCTACCTGCGAAATTAAAGATAATTCAGCGAAATTAAAAAAGATAAAAGAAGAGCTGCGAAATTAAAAACAAAACATGCTGCCGGAACCCTAGCCGCCGGAACCCTAGCTGCCGGAACCCTAGCTGCCGGAACACTAACCACCACAACCATCTTCGACCTCCACCAAACAGCCACCCAGCCACCACCACCCGCAGCCACTCAACCATCTGTGACTGCAACCCCACATCACCACAATACCACCATCCCACCGTCACCTTCACGGCTGCAACTTACTAGAACAACCATAAACCTACACCACCAACGTTTTCGCAACCATAAACCTGGGTCACCACCATCGTCGTACCTCGACCCACTACAACCATCGCAACCTAGCTGCACCACCATCATCTACAGCTGACTCTATCAACCACCAACACAACCAACATCACCAGATTTCAGCACCATCGTCACAACCGCCTAACCATCGCCGACTTCAGAAACCCACTTAACCATCACCACCGCCTTCGATTCAGACCACACCTGTTGCTTTTTATGTGAAACCACTGCCAAAACTATGATCAGGGCGTCCAGAAGAGTCGGAGGAGGCTAGGCACTTGCCGCCACTCGCCGCTGAAGGCTCGCCAGAAAGGCGGCCATTCGCCGGAATGGAGATCAGTCACCAGAACCCTAATTGCTCTCTCATCCGCATCTCTCTCTACACACTTAAGTGTGTGTGTATTGTGTGGTGAAAAGAGTGGGTTAGGGTTTAAGTTGTGTTAATGGGTAAATGGGTTTTCAAAGAAAGTGGGCTAACAAATAACAATTTAATTGTTAACTGGGTTTGTTTTTATAGGCTAAATCTTAAAACAAGAGGTGTGGGCTAATAAATAAAAATTCTAAGGAAATTGACTAGTTAGAATTAATTGATTTCATCCCAATAAAGAAATATTCAACAATTTTAAAAAATTTATATAGAGTGATATTTAAAAAAAATATTTTTCCCGGGGGAGAATTATTTAAAATTTTTGGGAAAAATATTTTTGGGTCGTTTAATTGTTCAAAATTTTTAACACAATAAAAAAATAATAATAAAAAATGGCTTTTGCAGAACTGTTTAAATCCTTTAAATCTGTTAATCTCACAATTGCATAATGTCGGTTTGATAATTTTGCAGCTTTAAAATGAAAGGATGTCCGATTCTATTGATCGTTTTCTATTGGTGGCAAGCAATCTGAAGAAGTTTGATGCCCAATTGGGAAATCATGAACAAGTTCTGAGATTGCTTGATTCCCTCCCATCAGAATGGAGCTCATACGACAAGTCGATTAAAGGAGATAGAGGTTTTCAGGATTACAAACTGATGGAGGTGGTCAACAAACTGAAGGAAATTGAATTGGATATGAAACGTCGTGAGTACTATGAAGCGACATATCTAGCTCCAAAGATCACTTCAAACTCCAAAGGAAAACCAAAAGAGAGATCAGATTCTGGCACCAATTCCGAAGGTTTACCGAAACCTGGAATTGAAGAGGTACAAAGGGAGCTTAATCATACATCAATGGGTAAAGGTGGAGCTGAGTTGAATGTTGAAGTTTGTGATGCTGAGAAGGAAGAGAAATGGAAGCAAAATACCAGAGTTTGCAACTGCGACAAGGCTCTTACTGCTGAAAGAGTCATCCTGGATCTTCCATACGAGACAGTTCAGGATATGTGTTCTTCTGCTTGCAAAATTCGTTTCTTTGGTGTGTATAAAGCTAATAGGATACTTTTAGATAACCAAAAGGAATTAACCACCATAAACATAGAACTTAAAAAGAATGAAGCCAAGTATTTCATAAAATTAAAAGAAGCTTTAAAAGAAAATGATCATTTAAAACGAACTCTTCTTGAAAGAAATGTTGAAATTAACCTTTTAA
>BJCO01466987.1:0-13565 GCA_018326465.1 Flaveria floridana
TATTGGATATGGATTAAGGAACACCGGTTCGTTAATTTGGACTATGTTTACTTGAATGGTATGTATTTTGGATGTTGTTTTGGATTAAGAAACACCGTTTAAACATGATATATTGTTTAAAATCGTTAATTTTGGTATGTATATGATATATTGTGTTAATTTGGACTATGTTTACTTGAATGATATGTGTTTGTAGTTTTATGAATATTTAGAATTTTTTTATATTTTTTTAAATATTTATGACGTCATCTGGTTCGTAATCCGGTCCGACCGGTCCGACCGGTCCGCCCAGTGAACCTCTAGGCCGTCCGGTTCGCTTTCCGGTCCGGTTTTAAAAACATTGATAATAACACTATGAAATGAAAATAATTAGGTTTTAGATTATAAATACTATGAACTTATGAAGAGAAGTCCATAACTTAACGGTTATCATAATCACATACCCATTTAATCACATAATGTCACGTCACATTATATCATATTACATCACATCATATCAAATTGATGGAGACAATCATACCACACCATACCATTATATATTTTTAAAAAGAAACCACCACCACCACCTGGTAGGCCCATCACTATCCTAATCACCGTCGACTACCACCATCAACCATAAAATCATCTCTTGAAACCGGAAAAATAAGCGTATGAAATTAGAACAATGCACGTACACTGCAGCGTGTTAACTTACAAGATTTAGATCGAAATATAAAACGAAATAAATTTATAATATGTAAAGTATAAAAGACCAAAGTTGAAAATAATAAAAATGTTGGGTCTAAATTATGAATTATGTAAAAATAATGAGTTAAAAATAAAAAGCTAAAGATTACAAGAAAAACAAATGATAGATACAACCCACTAAACACATAGTACAACCCACTAAACATATAGTACAACCATAATACATAACTATGTTAGTAATTAATATATATAATGTCTAAACGTTTAATGAACAGTGGTGTTTGAGTTAACTTGTTTAGTTAAGCAAACTAGTTTAGGCTGATTTGATTAACACGTTTTATTAAACAGGTTGATTCTAGCTCGTTTAACCTGTCTTTATATTCATCGGTTTGATGAAAGTGTTTACAACTTGATAATTACAAATTAACCCATCACCCCCTGAACATGTTTAGAAAAGCCCGTTGCCTATACTTAATTACTTATCTTTTACCATTACCATTTTGTGTCACACCAATCTCATGTCATCGGTTCACCGCCCTTCTCCAACCAGGGGCGAAGCTTTTAAGGGGTCTGTTAAATTTTAGCCCGATAGTGTAAATTTTTTACCCGATAATGTAAATTTTTATATAAATATCGAGTTCGCCCCCCCTGAAAAAAAATCATTTCGCCCCCACCCCCTCTACAAAGTTGGTTAAGCTCCGCCACTGTCTCCAACTCTCAAATAATCTCTCAATAATGAAACTACTTATAATTCATTGTTCACTCTTTTTTAAAACATTTAATGCACATTATATTTTTTTAACAAGAGATGTATGAATATGCTTTAGTGGGTGTTTGGGAGTGCTTTTTTACTTGCTTTTTGATTTTAACTTATTAACTTTTGAAAAGTTAAAAAGTCTTTTTATAGTGTTTGGTAATCTGATGATTATGATGGAAATAAGTTAATAAGCCACCCCATACTAACTTATTAACTTATTTAACAAATCAATAAGTTAAAAAAGACTTATCAAAAGGAATCCCAAACACCCCTTTAGATAATATGTATTGTTTTAATCAGGAACATCTATTTATTTTTCATTTGGACCACACCTATAACTTTCTCATGGAAAAACTCACAACTGGAAAACCCCATAAATCAACCCAACACATATTTGCATTTGTAAAGACTTGAGCTCAATAACTTCCCATTTTTAATACACGTGATACTCAATAATTTAAATTAAAAATAAATTCAATATAAAAAGTACATCACTTAAAAACATAAATGCAAAATACAATTTTTTTTAATAATACGTATCAAATCTCCGTAGATGTCAGGTAGTCAATTTTTTTAATAATACGTATCAAACCTGGGACCGAAGGTCTCAGGTTCGATCCGTGGAAACGGCCTCCCCATAAAATGTGGGGGAAAGACCGCGTACATCTTCCCTTAAATGGGACGGACCCTCCCTGGACCCTGCGAAAACGCGGGAGCTCTTTGCAGCACCAGGTACGCCCTTTTTATTGTTATATGTTTCTCGATTATGTAATTCTATAATACTAGCCTTCTTTTGTTCACCATCAATTTATTATTGCCATTAGATGCTTGAATATCATTTTCGTTATACTTACAGATTGCCCAATCTTCATCTTAAAAATTATATTATATAAATCATGCACATATACATTACGTTTCATGTTTGTCTCGTGTGATTGTGATTGTGATTGTGATTGTGCTAGATTATGCACTATGTGGAAACAGGTAGGCTGTGTTTGGTTGGGTCTTATTGACTCCGGACCCATATATGTCTGACTCAGTCAGACCGGAGTGTTTGGTTTCATCACCACTTATTGAAAAAGACCTCTTATTGGTCTCTTATTAGGTCAGACAACATACAACATCCGACCAAATTCCCCCTTCTCAAGTTCTCTTGGTCTCCACCTCCATCCCCTTCAGCAACGTTTCGATGGCGGCCTCACTAACGGCGCCACTGCTCTCGGCCTCCGTCCCTCACTGCTCTCGGTCTCCTTCTTCATCCCCCACTGCTCTCGGTCTCCTTCTTCTTCCCCCACTGCTCTCGGTCTCCTTCTTCGTCCCCTTCGCAGGTACGTCTTCTTCTTCACAGATCTGTGGGTCTTCTTCACATAAACTTTCTTTAATCATGTCTTTTTTACTGTCTTTGCATAGCTTCCCATCTTATCTCTTATCTCTATATAAAACATAAGTGTCACGCCCCTGCTAAGAGCGGAAACACGGGGATGTAACAAGACGGGATTGTCATAACACATTATAAACAATAGAGATGCAAATAGATATGTATAAACTAAATGACGTGTCATGACGACACCCGACACAAAGGAGACTTGTGTCATGTCTAGTCAATAACCACGACTATATAGCCATAAGTATAAACATTGTAATTGAATCACATAACCAAAAGTAATATTGTTGTAACAAAATTCCCACAACCCGGGAACAAGTATCCAAAAGTATAATAGTGTGTAATCAGACCAACAATATCAAGTAATGTTTGTCAAGTATTGTATAGTCTCAAAAATACATCCTAGGGTCTCCACTAAGGCAGCCCTCCTAGTATCTTCAATTAACTGTATCACATGTAAAGATATGCTTAAAATGATCAACAAAATTATTGGTGAGCTCGCATATTTAATAGTAAATAAATTGATGTTGTGTAATAGTTTTGCTGAATATCGTAATTACAGTTATAAATAAGCAAACTCACATGACACATGAGCCTCACAACCAAACCTATGACGTACACACAAAAATTTGTCAGAATATATTCACCCTAGGGCCCGTTCCTGGCCACTGTTGATACCAACTAGTATACCAACAAATGAGGGTGGGGGTGTCAACCAAGTAGTACTACCAATACCTATCACTCGGTTCCAACACCGGAATTAAATGGTTATGAATAAAGTACCACACAGCGAACTCATGCATGTATCAGATAAGTACTTACAAACAGCAACACGGTAATTTCAAGAATATAAGTTGTACAACATAAAAAGGGTGAGCATACTTTTCCCCCAAGTTTGTAAATAATTGAAGAATTGAGTAAACATAAAAAGGGGCCACAAAACTCACTTGATTGATGATAGTAGTAGATGAATAAAGATTCCAAAAGATGAAGCAACAATCGTTCAAACACCTATTATTAATTATTGTTAAGTGTTAAAGATAAGCTTTAAGAGAGTAGATGCGCTTGGTCGGTTCGGGTTGGATTGGTCACGCGACACACACTCAAACAAGCAGGCATACATATTAGATCTCATATAGATCCAAGTACTTGGAATCGTCACCATTGCCAATGATATTAGTGTAAGGGTTTCATTGTTGTTAGAGAGGTACTTAGTAAATATTAGTAGTTACCAATATTAGTCTTGATAATCGTGAAAATGTTAACATTGATTATGTTTGTGATAATATTAGTAATACTCATAGTGTTAACATTAATAATGTCATTAGCAATGGTAACCGTGCCAATGTCACCTTAACATCACATGATCTGCACATACTACACATAAGGACTGCATTCACACACAAACAACCTTCAGTCGCACGACTCAACATCCAATCGCACGAATCAACCTTCATTTGTACGAACCAACCCTTATTCGTACGAATGAACCTTCACTCGTGCGAATTGCCATTCAGTCTCACGACATGACACTCATTCGCATACACATGTCCAGTCGCACGCACACATTCGCATGGCACAACATTCATACACACACACTCTCATTCGCATGACACAATGTTCATTCGCACATACACTCATTCGCATGACTCACAGTCAATCGCACGCATACTTTCAATCGCACATGCTCATGCGTATGAAACAAACTCAATCGCATACACACATTCATTCGCATGACTCAATCGCACGCATATTTTCATTCGCATGACTCAGTCGCACGCATACTTTCATTCGCATGACTCAATAGCACACCTACATTCAATCGCACACAGTCGCACAGACAGGACTCAGTCGCATACGCAGGTCACAGGGGTGCCGGAGTGCTCACAGCCGCCTTCGGCCGCTGTGACCACTCAAATGGCACCACAACGCACTCAGGAGTTGATTTCCAACATGTTTTAGCAATTGGTGCACTCGAAAGGTTCTCAACCGTGCTCGTTCACTCAGGAACACCCAAGACTCGAATCCGACGCAAGAAACATGGAAATAGATTAATTAAGTGGCGATGGTGGTCGTCTACCTGCGTGGGGTCGACTTTGGGCGGCCTTTAGCAGCGATTGGCCAGAAAAACAGCGAGAAAGGTCGGGGACAGGGGGAGGGAGGCGAGTGACGGTTGTAGGGTTTGAAATAGAAGGGGTAAGGCTGTTAAAGGGGGTTTTTATACCCTTTTTAGAGTTTGAGAAATGACACTTTAGCCCCTGTACTTTAATTCACTTATTCCCCCTCCTAATTTGCTTAATTACACTTTGAACCTTAACTTTGTTAATTGCTTTAATAATAGCGTGTTAATTAGTATGATTTTACCATTATCATTGTTAATAATGATTTTACTAATAGTATACTAATAATAACGTTGTTAGTATTAATCATATTAATTATATTGTTAGCGTTAAGTGATAGTGATAATGATAACACTAGTAATAATAATTTAATAGTTTTAATAATAATAATTATAACGATGATAATAATGATAATAGTAACAATGGAAATAATAATAGTACATAACTAGTGAAGCAAAAATTAAAATTTCAACCAACTTGATTATGATCTAGCATTGAGTGTTCACGAAGACTGACAAGTACTATGTTAATTGACGGACCTTTTGATGACGGATGTCACAATAAGTAACTGAAAAATGGTTTTATAATTCATTAAAAACCATCTGTAAAAAGATTAGTTCATCGTGTTAAGAAGGAGAAGGAACAAATAATTCATTAAAACCCATGTGTATAACATCTTTTCATGTGTATTATAAGATATCTAAGATGAGAACTGCTGCTTCAACCATATCCTTATGAACAACCCAATTGACCTTTTTATGATTAAGATTTGAAGTTTGTTGAATGACTGGAGTTTTAGGATTAAGATTTGAGCGTTCTTGATACATTGGGTTTTTAGGATCATAAGTTGAAGTTTCTTGAAAGATTTGGTTTCTAGGATCAAGATTTGAAGTTTCTTGAAAGATTGGATTTTTAGGATCAAGATTTGAAGTTTCATGAAAGATTGGGTCATTAGAATCAAGATTTGAGATTTCTTGAAAGATTGGGTTGGAAAGATCAATGAGATGTTGGTTTTGGCTTTTGAGGAAGATGGGTCAGGTGTCGAGAGGCCATAAGTGGTGGAGGTGAGTGAGACAATATGATGACTCAAGGCAGAGCTGCCAATTTTGGTGAAATCTTCATCATGGATTAGTAGATGTGATGTTGCATAACCCATTTTGATATGTTTTAGAGTTGTAATTTTGTGAAGGTTGTAATTTGTGTCAAAATAATAAATGATCTTTGTTCTAGTAGTTGTAAGCCGTGTATAAAAGGTTTTTTTAACCCTGATGGTTTAAGTTTAATGGTCAAAAAATATATTAATTTAAGAGTAGGACTAAAGGGTACATTTAAAGAAAAATATGTGACAAAATAAATATAAGAAAATTTAAATTAATCCAAAGACCGTCTTGAGAATTGAACATCTAATTTAACTTCATATATATTTATAATATATGTGACTTAAACATATAATTAAAACAACTAAAATTTAAACAGAAAAAACATCCAAATAAAAACTAAAAAAGTTCATGACTAGAATCATTTGGAGATGACACATTAGTAGGTTCGTTAAAGCAACCCCACCATAATAAATTACATGAAACAAATAAAAACAGTAGTACCCATTTTACTTTGTGTAGCCATTGCTTTCTGAATCTTTTGGAACCATTTTCCTTTGTGTGTTGTTTTGAGTAGCACCCATTTCGACCTACAACGCTTATTTTGGCCCAAACTTATCCAACCAATTACACATAGTGGGTTACTTGGACTATTATAATGTGTTTGGCCTGGGATGTTATACACCCCAATTAGGGCCTTTTTGTAGTTTTCCATAGTTAAAAAGAACAAAAGTTGATTAGTTCACATATAAGTTTTTTGTGATCATTGTGTATACCCAGTATGATACAATATGATACATTTTTATACAAGCTTTTTATGATCATTGTGTATACCCACTATGCAATATGATACATTTTGATCAAGTTTTATGAAGCTTATGGTAAATTCGTCTAATTCGTATAATACATGTTATAATTGATAGATTCTTCTAAAGAAATGGCTGATAAAAAGATTAGGATTGATAAAACCTTTCTAGAATCATGTATTCATGAAATTGCACTTCATGAACGTAAGGGTAGTAGCCTGAAAGCGATTTCATGGAGGAATGTTGCTGAAAAATTGAAAACAGAACATGAGTTTATAGTGGATCAAAAACAAATGAAGAACCGCTATGATTACTTGAAATCAAAGTTTGCAGGTTGGTCAAAGCTTAAGAACAAAACTGAAAATGTTTATAACCCTCTAACAAGTACATTTAACAAATCCGCTATGATGGTCAGACTGTTCATGACATGGAATGAGGCTCGTAAGGCATTGAGCATATGACTACTTTACGTGACGAGATAGCAACTCAACTAATGTCAAATGCTTAAAACTAAAATTGTACGCAAATTATTAATTTCTACTTGGACTTAGTATGTTTTCAAGAAGGATTTATGTGTAATTTGGATTTTCTAATATGTTTTTTTAATAATTATTCATTATTAGGAGTGATAACCAAAATAATAAATTATATTCAGGAATAAGTAATTCAGATGGGTAAAATAGTCATTCTATACAGTCATTCAGATATCCAACCAAACAGACTTAAACTGGTTCAACACTTATTGGTTTAGACCTCTTATTGGTTCAGACCTCTTATTGATTCAACACTTACCCATTCAGAAGTTGCCAAACAGCCCCGTAGTCACTTAAGATCACCAATGCTCCTTCTGTGTCACTTCTTGCATTGTTTTGATCTTTTTCATTTTTCATCGCATATGTGTTTGATACATTTCATTAGTGAGATAAACACATATTCATGTATTCTACTCGTATAACTTTAAGTGATGAGTCGAGCGCTATTTATTTTATGATGATGTTAAATATCTACGATTAGTAAAGAACATTGATGTGGTTATTTGAATCAAAATCATCAAATAATGCATGTTAAGACCATTGATATTATGAAGCTACTACTGCTAGCATTTTCCTTGAGTATGGACGATCATTTCACATGTATTG
The DNA here is from genome assembly GCA_018326465.1 of Flaveria floridana. Taxonomy (NCBI): domain Eukaryota; kingdom Viridiplantae; phylum Streptophyta; class Magnoliopsida; order Asterales; family Asteraceae; genus Flaveria; species Flaveria floridana. The sequence continues at coordinate 7,991 of BJCO01466987.1, forward strand.
ACCTGTTTGTTCAGCCCGACAAATATTCCACTCAAAATACGTACAATCAAAGCTACCAAACTCTCTACAAAAATTATGTTTTCCTCCACGCGCCTCATACAATTATTGAGTGTTGCTCCATGTCAATTTATGCAAGTAGTGACTGTCATATAGCTTAATGACACATTTACAAAACTTCTACATGCTTTTCATATGTAACTTTCTTAAAGATCTTTGTAGCAAACTAGGGGTGAACAATCTTTTTAACTTATCCTTTAAAATTTACACATATGAAAGAAAACTTATTGTAAACTAATAACAAATAAACAAATATGTAAAAAGTTTAAGGAAGGAGATGCAAAACCACGTTCGAGTGGATGTTAATAATTCAACTTTACGTCCTCTCTATGGTTTTTTATCGAGAGTTTGTTTCACTATATATCTCTTAACCGGAAGAGGTTACTATTTCACCGCGTCTCACTTTACAACTAAAGTGATCACCTACCTTGAACTCACTCTTCAAAAAAAGTAATCACCTCCAACTTATCACTTTACAAAAGAAAGTGACAATATTGATCTCACTTAGTAAAGGAAGTCATCACCTTCTACCAACCACATGTTAGAAAATCCGTAATAATCAGTAATAACAAATTGGATATAATATCGATAAAGAGAATACGATCATCAGCGGAAAATAATCCTGCAACCCAAAAATTAAAGAACATAAACAGAAGAATACGAAGAGAACTGGGCTTATGTTTGACACAATTTCCTTAAACATATTCGTCATCTGTTCCCAGGGTACACTGGTTCAAAGCAGCTTACTGCCGGACGTCGCACTTGCTTGAAAGATCGCCGGAATACATAGAAAATGAAGTTGTTGATTTTTGCTGGTGTGTTATTCGTGGTGTATGACCTCTCTATTGTGTTGGTATATAAACATTGCAATAAGAGAATTGAAACCGATTACAATTTATTACACAAAACAATATATATCATTATTCGACAATAATGATCATCATTAGCAAACGGTTTCGATATAAGTATCATAATTAGCAAAACTATTTAGCAGTAATGATTAATGATGGTTTGCTCCAAAACTTTTATATTGTTCAAAAACAATAAACGGTTTCAATAGTAAAAAGGACCTCTTGCGAGCCAGGGTTTTTGGAGTTGAATTCGTGTCCGCATATCGCGCGGGCGACACATTGGTTTAAGAGATTTCCAACCTAGAAACCCATTTTCTACACCCCCTGCGCACGGGTAGGTGCTAAAGTAAAACACAACATAAGAATTTAATAAGCCTTGAAGGGCTATACATATAAACCAAATAAAAATTTATTCCCACACAAATATGGAACTAAACACACTTCTCTTAAAGATCATATAAGAATTTGAGATTTCGACATCTCATTTAATCTTCACACCAAAAATCCCCGCATGAATGGAGGTCGATCTTAGAAACATCAATATTCTGATTAAATTTCAACAGTTGAATCTTGCATACGATAGGTAGGTGTTACCCTTTGAACCTTTGTTCATGAAACACGCTTAGTCTACTGGCTCTAAGTGGACGAAGATGTCTTTGAAGTCGTCTTCCGTTTGTGTAGGCGATAATACATTTCATACAAGACTCTTCTTGATAATGCTAAGTCCTCATAGTTATGTTCACTATGGTCATGAACATGTGCCTGGTTCTTCGAGAGACATTAAGTATTCTGCCCAAGCAATACCCTTCAAAGCAACCAAACTTCTATCTCACATAGGTGATTCATTATGCATGGTAACATTAGTCGAATCATTAAAAGCCTTAGGCTTAGCCTCATACTTGTCACTTTTAGGAATGGACTAGGCAGTTTACTAAACTTTGTAATAAACTTTATTTTAAATATGTAGGCTTGTCCCTCCCCCCTCCCCCTTGACCTCACTAATTCATACAATTAGGTTTTTCTATTGAACTTAATTCTTGAGATCTCCAATCTGTTGAGTTAGTTTTCCTTGATATAAACTTTAATTTTTAAGGGCTTTAGTCCATTCCCATTGATGACTTATGAACTAACTCTCTACTTAGGCCTTTTGTTAGCGGATCCGTGATATTATCCTTTGAATTCACCTAGTCAACAGTGATAATTCCTGTAGAGATTAGTTGTCGTACATTATTATGTCTACGTCTAATATGTCTGTTCTTACCATTATACATTGTGTTATGAGCTCTAGCAATTGTCGATTGGCTATCACAATGTATACAAATGGTCGATGCCAGATTAGGCCATCTTGGTATATCCTCAACAATGATGTAGCCATTCGGCCTCTTCACCCGCTTTTATCTAAAGCGATGAATTATGATTCCATCGTGGATCTAGCAATATCCATTTCTTTTGATGATTTCCATGATATAGCTGCACCTCCAAGTATGAATACATATCCACTTATTGCTTTGGACCATTCGTGTCAGATATTCAATTTGCATCATAGTGTCCTTCGATAACTGCTGGATATCTGTTATAATGCAACCCGTGTTCCTGAGTGTATCTTAAGTACCAAAGCAACCAACTCATATATTTTCAATGAATTGAACTTGGGTTGCTCGTGTATCTACTTAAATTGCATACAACATATGCTAGGTCTCGTCTCGTACAACTCACAAGTTACATCAAGCTGCTGATAATTCTTGAGTATTCCAACTTGTTAACAGGTTCATCTCTATTTTTAGCTAGATGTTGACTTGTGTCAATAGGAGTTCTAGCTACATTAGAGTCATTTGCATTTAACTTCTTAAGAATTTGTCCACATAGTGGGATTGACTTAAAACAAGTCTACTTTGGCTTCGTGTGATTTTAACTCTCAGAATCACATCTGCAAAACCCATGTCTTTCATGTCAAATCTTGGTTTTAGCATGTTTTTCATAGACGTTATGAATTTGTCATCACTTCCTGTAATGAGCATATCATCTACATATAGACACAGAATGACATATCCATCTGATGTGTCCTTCACATATACATACTTGTCACATCCGTTGATTTTGAACCCATCATCAGGCATGACATGATCAAACTTTTGATCATTGTTTTGGAGCTTGTTTCTATCTTCCAGAGATCAAGCTAGAACTACTAGATTCATTGCTGCTTCATAATAAAACAAGTCATCATCTTCAACTCTATCTATTGTAACACTCACATGCATGCCTAGTGATCAAAGATCTAAAGAGCAAAAGGAAACTTACAATGCATTTGTTGCTAGTTTTGAGGCATATCTAGGAGGATGACTTACTTCAGCACATCTAATTCAGGAAGATCTGGAAGAAATGGATCTAGATGATGTTGAAGAAATGGACTTGCAATGGCAGATGGCCATGATTGTAATGAGAGCCAAGAAATTCTTTCGAAAAGGAAAGAAGTTGAGTCTGAATGAGAACACAAAACTTGGATATGAAAAATCCAAAGTAAAGTGTTTTAATTGTGGTATGACGGACCATTTCTCTAGGGAATGCAATGCTCCCAGAAGAATAGAAACAATTACCAAAAAACTTCACATAGTCAGCCATCATCTTAATCCAATTCAAGCTTTCAATCAAGCAATCAACATCAGTATCAACATCAGAATCAGCACCAACAAACTCATCATAGTCAACCCCAACTGACTCATTAAGCTCAGGGAAGCAACCAACCAACCTATAATGCACTTGTCATCAGACAAGATGGAGTTTATGACTGGAGCCTATATGCAGAGGAAGTCAAGTCTTAACCCGAGTCTCACATCTGTTGAATGCACTTTCTCTTTCCTCCCTTATTCTAAAATTTCCATAATCATGATCTCATGGCGCACATCAATGATGGTCCAACTCCAATGCTAACTGAGGGTCGTCCATATAGGTCCACAACTTATGGTATGTGGATAGTGGATGCTCTCGACACATGACTGGAGACAGTTCCATCCTTTATAACTTCAAGCATATACAAGGAACTACTGTAGCATTCGGTGGGAACTCACAAGGTGGTAGAATTTCTAGGGAAGGATCTTTGATGAATGGATTGCTGAGTTTTGACAAAGTGAACTACTACGAGCAACTGAATTTCAACCTCCTCAGCGTGTCTCAGATCTATGACAAGAAATATTCCACTCACTTCACAGACACTTATTGCTACATTCTAAAACCAGGATTTTAAATTCTTAAAGAATGGGTTGTCTTGAAAACTATGATAAAGAATAACACCTATGTCTTGAACCTTAATTATGCACAATCAATAGAAGAAACACGTCTTTTGTCTAAAGCATCATTTGATGAGTCATAGCTTTGGCATAGACGTTTAGGACACACAAATTTCAGAAACATGAATAGATTGGTAAAAGGAAATTATGTAATTGGTTTACCTCAAAAGGAATTTCATTTTATTGACAACTGTCCTTGAAAGGATCTCAGATCTAGTTTGATCAATTAGATTGTAATTCGCAGCGGATTAGTATAAGAATTAGAACAAATTCAAGCAAGAACACAAAGATATATCAATGAAACAGTACGGTTATAGGGAGAGAAAGTATTTCTGCAAAAAGGTGTATATTCATTCAACACACGCTTCGGTAAGGATACAATTAGGTCATCTTTCCTTTTATAGGAAAGAATGACGTCAGCTGATGTCACTTGATAGTGACATCTAACCGTTATTACAACAAACTACTGAAAGTAAACAAACTACTGAAGATGTCTTACAACAGCTGACATCTTCTTACAAAAGCTAAGTGTAAACTACTATAACTACTGAAAACTGCAACTACTGAAGCTACAACGTCTGAAGAATAGGCTCTTCAGACGTTTTACATTAACTGAAAGTATTGAAAGAAAACTACTGAAACTATAAAATAAAACTACTAAAAGGAAAACCATCACAACAACTGAAGAATAATACTTTAGCTGTTGTGACAACCTCTGAAGTCTTCAGTACTTGGACTTCAGCTGATGTAGTCTTCAGTACTTGAACTTTAGCTGATGAAATCTTCAGCACTTGAACTTCAGCTGATAAAGTCTTCAGCACTTGAACCTTCAGCTAATGTAGTCTTCAGTACTTGAACTTCAGCTGATGTAGTCTTCAGTACTTGAACTTCAGCTGATGTAGTCTTTAGTACTTGAATTTTAGTTGATGTCTTCAGCACTTGAACTTCAGCTGATGTCTTCAGTTGTTGTTATCAGCTGATGAAGCCTTCAGCAGTTTTTGTGATGTCTGTGGGACTTAAAGGTTTTTCTGATCTGGCTCATTGTTTCTTTTGGTCCAACAAACTCCCCCTGAACCAATGCAGCCAAAACCTTTAAGCTTATTTGAATCCTACTTATTTGATAGAAAAGTTGTCTTTTTCTTCTGGATCAGCTCAGAAATGACCAAAGTAAGCACAGGCCAGGGAAGAGGTTTCAAAAGATCTGATTGGCAAAGGATGGATGGGAACTCTGTCTTAGGGAATTGGACACAGAGCTGTTACCCCATCCATGGAACCTACTTCCCAACAAGTGGAGCTCATTCTTTCTAACTTCCTCAAGCCTCTTATACACTAACCCCTTTTTCACCATTTTGTTTTCCAGCATCTTTTGTGGGGGCAGATTAG
>BJCO01467001.1:0-11192 GCA_018326465.1 Flaveria floridana
GATTATGGACCGACTAGCGGGCTTGGATGCTCTAGCCTTAGTACACCTGAACCTCAGCATTTTGTTTTAGATCATAAATCTAGTTTAAATTCTATTTTTGTCTCTAGTAATGCTGTAAAAAGCTCTATTTCTTCATATTCTAGTGATATTTCTGTTTCATCTTTAAATTCTGTGGATTGTGATATTGCTACATCTTTTGATTGTGCTGATCTTATGACTGATATCACTGTGAAGAATGATGAGGAGATTAAAATTGATTCTTTTGAAAAATTCTTTTCTCACCCTATTCCATCTTTTACTCCAGCTAAAATTTCTGTGTCTCATGTTAGGGTTACATCTTCATCTGAGGCAAGTACAAGTGGTACTAGTGCCACATGTATTTCAGATGGCATCTCATCTTCTTCTGTAAATAATCTTTCTTTTCCAAATAAAAACCGTTCTATTGACATATATGAGACATACATTGATGTTGATTTTAGATTATCTGAATGTGATGAGGAAATATGCATTGATAAAATCCCAAACTCATTACATAATAGACCTAGATTAAAACCACACTATTTTCGATGTGGTGAAGATGATCATGTTGTTAAGCACTGTCCTCTGCTTCATCATAGACATGTGAATAGAAATTCCTTTGGTAATAGGTTAACTCAACTAGTTAATACCTTTTTTTGTAAAAAATCTGTTATTCATAAACCCTAAGTTGTTCAAACTTGGGTTCCTGTTTCACCTGGTTAACCTTTTCTTGATATCCGTGCAGGAGTCATCCACTAAAGTTGTAAATAGTGTATGGCATGTTGATAGTGGATGCTCCAGACACATGACGGGACTTAAAGATCTATTGACTAACTATCGAATAATCAATGGAGGTTTCGTTGCATTCGCCGATGACAAGAAAGGAGGGAAAATGATCGGTCAAGGAGAAGTCTCCAACGGCTCTCTTACCTTAGAGAAAGTCAACTATGTACCTGAGCTTGCATTCAATCTATTGAGTGTCTCTCAGATTTGTGATAAAAGTATTCCGGTCTTATTCAAGTCCAATGAGTGTCTCTTTTTGAAATCTGAGATTGATATTCCAGATAATATGGTACTAATGCGGGCTCCAAGGAAACATGATACATATCTTGATATGTGTTCAAAGGATACAACATCTACTGTCACCGATCTTCTTTCTAAAGCTTCCACCTCTGAGTCTTTCCTATGGCCTCGCAGATTGGGCCACGTTAATTTAAAAAATATATAAAAATTAGTTAAAAACAATCTTGTTAGGGGATTACCTTTAAAAGACTTTTCTGTGGTTGAAAAATGCATGACAGGCGCAAAGGGAAAACAACATAAGAAACCACATAAACCTAAAATTGAAAATAGCATATCCAATCCCCTCGAGTTGTTACATACTGATCTGTTTGGCCCAATCAGCGTTAAATCAATTGCTAAAAAATCCTTCTGTCTTGTTATTACAGATGATTTCTCAAGATATTCATGGGTGAGATTTCTTGCTCACAAATTGCAGAAGTTAATACTTTCAATCAAGACAATAAGAAAGAGAAAGGTTCTGGCCATAAGAAGTGACAACAGTATTGAATTCAAAAATCAGATTCTTGATTCATTCTGTGCTCAAAAGGGAATTGTGAGACCATTTAGTGCTGCAAGGACGCCTCAACAGAATGGTGTAGCTAAACGAAAGAATCGCACTCTTATTTAAGCCACTCGTAAAATGTTTATAGAATCATCGTTACCCATTATCTTTTGGGCAGAAGTGGTAAATTGTGCTTCATACGTTCTAAACCGGGTGTTGATAGTCAAAGACAAAATGAAGACTTCTTATGAACTTTTTCATAAACGGAAACCTTTAGTTGACTTCTTTCGACCATTTGGTTGTTCATGCACTCTTCGGAATACTCAATCCCAAAAGACAAAGTTCGGTGCTGTGTCTGACGAGTGTTACTTTGTCGGTTATTCTTTTTCTCGAAAGGCTTATCGGGTATATAACAAGAGAACACGTATCATTCAAGAGTCGTTCTATGTTGATTGGCAAGAGTCTAACTCTTCTGATGTTCGATTTGAACCAGCATGGTTCTTTGACTCAGATACTGTGTTTAATTCTTTTAATCTTCCAGTTTTCGATGATGATGCGTCCATCTCAAATGTTCAAACAAATATTATTTCCTCAACCCCATCTCCTATCCATTCCACTTCTTCAGCAAATGGTGCCACGTCCAGTTGATGTTGGATCATCTTCTCTATTATTTGATCTTTCACCGACACCTGTTTCTACATCTCTTCCTTTATCACTAACATCTATCCTACCATAGCCTGTTCCATCTCTCTCACCTTCCTCTACTCATTCACAATCTGTCAGCGAAACATCTCCAAACATCTTGCCTTTATCCACAGATTTCAAAACTTTGAAAGATCATCCTCATGATAACATTATTGGATCTATCACTCATGGTGTACAGACACGAAGTCAATCTAGTTTGATTAACATATGTATCTTCTCTTGCTTTATCTCTCAATCTATCCCGAAAAACGTGCATGCCGCTCTCCAGGATCCTTGCTGGGTGGAATCAATGCAATTGGAGCTTCAACAATTCAAAAAACTCAAAGTATGGACTTTGGTTGACTTACCTCCAAATAATGCCCAATTGGTACAAAATGGGTTTTTAAGAACAAACCAAATGATCATAGTGTTATGGTGCGTAACAAATCGAGATTGGTTGTGCAAGGATTTGCTTAAGAAGAACGGGTTGATTATACAGAAGTTTTTGCTCCCATCACTCGTCTTGAAGCAATAAGGATTTTTCTCACTCATGCTGCTCATAAACTGTTCAAGGTCTATCAGATGGATGTCAAGTGTGCTTTCCTTTACAGAGACATTGATGAGGAGATATATGTGTGTCAACCACCAGGTTTTGAGGATCCTGATTTTCCCGATAAATTTTTTAAGCTTGACAAGTCTCTTTATGGTCTTTATCAGGCACCTAGGATCTGGTATGAGACCCTAACACAATACCTCTTAAGCAATGGTTTCTCTCATGGCACCATTGATATGACTCTATTCAAGAGAGAATTGAATGGTGAAATGTTGATTGTCCAAGTCTATGTCGACGATATTATTTTTGGCTCCACAAATTCACAATTATGCCGGGAGTTCGAAGAGGTGACGCGTAATAGGTTTGAAATGAGTATGATGGGAGAAATGTGTTTCTTTCTTGGATTACAAGTAGAACAAAAGTCAGAAGGCATTCTTATTCATCAGGAGAAGTACGTTAAAGAAATTTTGAAGAAATTCAAGATGGATGAGCGTCTCCTGAAATGACTCCCTTTATTGCTCAGACGTGCCTCACTCCTGATGAGAACGAGAAACCTGTTGATACTCATCTTTATAGATCTATGATCGGTTCCCTTATGTATCTTACAGCAAGTCATCCTGATATCACTTTTGCCGTAGGATATTGTGCTCGTTACCAGTCAGCTCTAAAAGAGTCTCATGAAAAAGCAGTCAAGAGAATTTTTCGTTATCTCAAAGGCTCCTTTCGTTTAGGTCTTTGGTATCCCTATGGTGGGAATTTTGATTTACATGCTTATTCTGACAGTGATTCTAACGATTGCAGGTTAAACAGGAAATCAGTGACTGGAGGATGTCAATACCTGGGCAATTGTCTGGTTTCATGGAAAAACAAGAAACAGACCACTGTTTCCCTCTCTATAGGGGAAGCAGAATACATTGCTGCCTCTAGTTGTTGTTCACAAGTTCTTTGGATACAACACCAGATGATTGACTATGGAATCTATTTTCTCTACACACCGTTGTTCTGTGACAACGAAGCCGCCATCGGGATCGCTAAAAATCCTATTCATCATTCTCGAACAAAGCACATCCAAACACGGATTCATGCAATTCGTGATGCACAGGAAACGGGTTTTATTGATATTATTCGCATTGATACTAAAAATCAAAAGGCAGATCTTTTCACAAAAACATTTGATAAACCTCGCTTTTATGAATTGATCTCTATGCTAGGGCTAATATCTTTTTAAAACCTCTTTTCTTTTCTCTTACCTTTGTAAAAACAAAGGGATTTTCTAAAATAAAATTATCGGGGAGTGTATATAAGTTCTACATAAGAAACAAAAAACAGGGAACTTGATTTGAGATGATGAGAAATGATTGTATATCTTCTGGATATGCTCATTTATGCATGTCTGGCATTTAAAATGCGAAATGATAGTAACTGATGTTGCTCTTTGATTCACATCTTATTTTTAAATTGCAAATAAAAGAAAATTAAATAGATTCTTTAATCGATATGCTTGGTAGACTCAGCCTGAAGAATAAAGTAGACAACAGCAAAATGATTTAAATAAAATTTACGCTTAAGGTTGTCTGGGTTTACGCAATCATTTTGGCCTACACGAAAACCGAGTCCTGACAAAATTGGATTGAGAATTGATCTTTCACCCACCATGATACAAATCTTATAAGCCATATCCTTGAATCATGTCTGGTGTATTTATGTGTCTTGTACTTGTGCTTATCTCGTCTGCTGTATGGTAGTACTGACCTGGAGTGATGATCTCCTCTGTTGTACGGTAGTACTGACCTGGAGCTCTCATCAGCACATGATTAAACGATCATCTCCTTTGTTATAAGTGAGTATAGACCTGGAGCTCTCACTATCTTGATCTGAGTTGTGTCAAATAATCTAAATGATGAATTCATCACAGAATGCAATATTCTGTTAATAGTCACTTACACTCTAATGCACAAGCCTTGTTGTATAAAGATCGTATCAAAATTCAAGAAATCCTTAGGTTGGGTGAGGGTTTTTGCCAAATGATTGTGAAATCCTAACATTCTGAAGCATCTAATCGAACCTTAACGAATCATATGTTGTTTGTTGAAAAAGATAAGGCATGGGTTTAAGTGGACAAACATATCCGCAATCGTAATTGATATGTTTGAGAATTTCAAAATTCCTTCAAAGGATGTGATCAGATTTAGTTATCGGTATGATCTCATTGCTTGTCGATGATTAAAGTCATCTTTATGCTAATATACATATCTTGAGGATGTGATCTTTGATCGATTTAGATCTCTGTTTATTCTTATATATGAAATTTAAAAAAATGGCGAAACTATACTTTCGCTATTTGTTTCGCTAGACGAAATTGCAATTTCGCTTAGCATTATCATCCTGTGCGATGTTATATTTGATCTGTGTATCGCTTGGTGAAATTGCAGCTTCGCTTGGCGAAACTGTAGATTCATCTAGCGAAACAATAGTTTTGCTACCTGCGAAACCGTAAGGCTCCGTCCCCGGGCACCTCACAGTTGGTCATTCATCGCACATAAAACTTATAATTATTGAAAACATAGCAGAGGAAGTTAAACAAAACCATTTCATATATATTAATGAACTACTTTTATAACGTAATACAATACTGTTTACTTTTACAAAATATCATAAATTGCATTACATCACAAAAATGTCATTATTATACGAATGGATGCCATCACAAAAATGCCAAGTAGTTGCCCCGTGCCATCCTCAGCAACTATTACCTGCCAACTGGAAAACACATAAAAGTCAGCGTGCTGAGTGAGTTCTAGTATTATAAATAAAATACTTTACTTTCATTAAAACCTTTCTTTGCTTTCTTACGTGATCATGCATCATACGTACAGATAGAGAATATTACTTTTACTTTCATTAACATTCATCATTCTTCGTCATGTTCATAGCATGTTTTCATTCCATGCTTCTTGTTAACATTCTCTTATCTTTATTCTCATTCTCTCGTAACATACTCATTACCATTCTTTTACATTCATACTTGTTTACTTACTTTCTTTCTTTCTTTAGTATGTTACGTCATTCTTTTACATTCATATAGATTGATGAACAATACCCCGAACATTGTGCACGAATCTGATACTGGACATGTGGTAATTAAACCACGAACATTGTGCACGAAGCTGATCCAGTCACCTAGGGCAAGTCATCTCTCCCGTTCATAGAAACTGTTTGGTTCTACCCCAAACATTATGCACGAAGCTGATGCTGGACCTGTGGTAATTAAACCACGAACATTAGGCACGAAGCTGATCCAGTCACCTAGGGCATACCAAAGGGCCTTGTCAATCTCAATGATTGACCCTGTGCGCATCCTTTGGGGTAGCTAACCCGCATCATATTTGAGCTAACGACAGCATGGTCGTGCACCTCCATTCATTTTGCTTGCAAGCCATTCGTTCGTTCATTACGTTTTACATTTCATCATTGTTATCTTTCCTTTCATTACGTTATTCCTTATGTTCTTTCATTCATTTGTCATGCTACGTAAAGTAATAACATAATATATATAATGTATTTTACAATATAATACAAATACGTTTAATCTTTATTGAAAGATAACACATCATATGTACTATACATCATTCATACATTTTATATCCATCATACATCATACATACAACCCATAACCCTAAAACATCTCATAATTATACTTAAATTGGGTAATCATTACCCATAAGTCAACCTTAGTCAAAACCCTAGACTTTCTGTTTTACCCAGAATTTCAGAAAATTATTCTAAGGGTCTAGATGCATGGGCACTATTTGGGCGCTTCTGCCCTGTTCAGATGTTTTGCCACTATGCAGACGTCTAGACTTAACTTAGTCTCTTTTTCACTTAGACGCATGGGCCTATTTAGACGCATGGACCCTGTTCAGACGTTTGGGCCTACACTTAGCCATTTTTCTACTTAGATGCATGGGCCCTGTTCAGACACATGGGCCCTGTTCAGGCGGTTAGGCACATTGGGCGGTTGGGAACACTTAGGAACTAAGCCGTTGGACGCATGGTCCACTGTTTAGGCGCATGAACAACTAACTTTCCCATAATCAACATAAATCAGTCCCATTTCATCTTAAACATAATCTAAGCTTAGTATTAGCATCCTAAGCATCATAACATGAACATTCACACTTTTGCATCCCAAAATTTCACCCACCCACATGCACATTCACACATACAAACATACGGGTGAACCCATTCTTATAAAAACATATACACATGCATTTTCCAGCCCCAAAATAGTTAAAAACATGTTAAAAAAGGGGGATCCTAGAAACTCACCTTTGCTATTTTCGAGCTTATACCCTTCTCTTGAGTTTCCCAGACGTTTCTAGAACCTAAAACACACAAACACACACACCCGAACACCCAATCACATTTATAAGCGTATAACCAAGTCTAGAATCGTCTAAAGCACCATAAACTCGAGAATTATTACCAAAAACTTCGAAGTTCTTGTTACTTATAAAATTCCCGAGAGTTTCTGCTCTCTCTCTTTCTCTCTCTAGAAAAATCCGAATGTCAGGGTGTAAGAAGCAACATGGGCGGCCATGTTGCTTTATTTACCAACTTTTCAAAAGTTGTGTCCTTTTGGACACTTTCAACCCCTCAACTTGGGTTACTTGTATTTTCTTTCTTTTTCTTTGCTTTTATTCTTTCTTTTTGCCTTTAAAAAAATAACCGGGTGTTACAAGTCCACCCCACTTATATAGGTTTCGTCCCCGAAACCTGTTATTCCTTAAACAGATGAGGGTAATGCTGCCTCATATCTCCTTCAATCTCCCATGTAGACTCAGATCCCTTTCTGTGCTTCCAATGTACACGCACAAGGGAACCACTTTATTTCTTAACCTCTTCTCCTTACGATCAATGATTGCCACTGGTTGCTCCACGTAATTGAGCCGTTCATCCACTTCGATTTCCTCCAGTGGTACGATCATGTCCTCATCGGCTAAACACTTCCGCAGATGAGATACATGGAATGTCGGGTGATATCCACTTAACTCATCTGGTAGTTTCAACCTATAGGCCACCTCTCCTACTCGAGCAATGATTCGGAAAGGCCCTATATACCTTGGGCTCAACTTGCCCCGCTTTTAGCATAACCCTATCACCCACCTGGAACTCAATCGGTCTACGTCTCTTATTAGCATACGACTTTTGACTATCTTTAGCTGCCTTCATGAAGGCTTTAATCTTTTCGAGCTTCTCCGTTGTAGCCTCAATCACTTCAATTCTCCCTAACTCCTTCTGACCAATATCACCCCAGCATACGGGTGTCCTGCATCTCCTAACATATAGCATCTCGTAGGGTGGCATGCTAATGCTGGCATGATAACTGTTGTTGTACGAGAATTCTGCTAACGGCAGATGGTCATCCTAACTTCCTCCGAAATCGATCACGCATGCTCGAAGCATGTCCTCAAGTTTTTGGATCGTCCTCTCAGACTGACCGTCCGTCTGAGGATGATAAGCCGTGCTGATGTGTAGTCTCGTTCCCATCGCATCGTGGAATTTCTTCCAAAACTTAGATGTAAACCGGGTGTCGCGATCAGACACAATAGACACCGGCACACCATGACGAGCCACAATCTCCTTCATGAATAGATCCGCAAGTCTCTCAGAAGAATACGTCTCTCGGATCGGTAGGAAGTGAGCACTCTTTGTCAAACGATCAACTATCACCCATATAGCATCATGCGCTTTTGGGGTACGTGGTAGCTTCGTAATGAAGTCCATGGTGATCTGCTCATAATTCCATTCGGGTATATCCAACGGTTGGATTTTCTCGTACGGCTTCTGGTGTTCCGCCTTCACTTGCAAACAGGTAAGGCATTTACTCACATACTCTTCTACGTCACGCTTCATACCCGGCCACCAGTAAATTTTCTTCATATCGTGATACATCTTGGTAGCACCGGGATGAATGGAGTATCGAGTCTTATGAGCCTCGTCCTTGATCTTTCCACATAGATACCCATGACGAGGAATCCACATTCGCCCATATCGGGTTCTAACACCGAAAGTGTTTTCACCCAACTCCGCGACCAGGCCTCTCATCCTTTCAGAATTAAGATGATCTTCTTTCAAAGCCTCATCTTGAAACTCCTTAACCTGCGTCATCACATCAGAGGTCATAACCATCTGATAAGCTTTCACCCGAATCGGCTCAGGTCTCTCCTTCCAGCTAAGGGCATCTGCCACCACGTTGGCCTTACCCAGATGGTAATGGATCTCACAATCATAATCCTTTATGAGCTCCAGCCATCGCCTCTGCCTCATATTCAAATCTTTCTGCTCGAAGAAGTATTTCAAGCTTTTGTGGTCTGTGAAGATGGTGCACTTCCTCCCGTATAAGTAGTGCCGCCAAATCTTCAACGCGAAAACCAGTGCAGCTAGCTCCAGATCGTGCGTGGATAGTTGACTTCGTGGGTCTTCAGCTGTCGTGATGCATAGGCTATCACCCTTCCACGTTGCATCAATACGTAAGCTATCACAGAATAAGATGCATCCGAATACACCACTAAGTCTTTACTTCCCTCAGGCAATGTCAAGATAGGGGCTTGTGTTAATCTCGCCTATAACTCCTCGAAAGCATCCTCCTGTTCTCGACCCCACACGAACTTCACGTCCTTGCAAGTCAACCTTGTCAAAGGTGAGGCTATCTTGGAGAAGTATTGAATAAATCTCCTGTAGTATCCCGCCAACCCCAAGAAGCTACGAGTTTCGGATGGCGTCTTTGGTGACTTCCATTGCATCACGGCCTCAACCTTTGTCGGGTCCACCATGATTCCCTCCGCATTTACCACGTGACCCAGAAATTGCACCTCGCGTAACGAAAAGGCACACTTGGAGAACTTAGCATATAGTTTCTCCTTCCTCAACATCTCTAACACTTCCAGAATATGACCGGCATGCTCTTCTTCGCTTCTTGAATAAATCAGGATATCGTCGATGAATACAATCACTGATTTGTCCAACATTGGCCGACACACTCGATTCATCGAATCCATAAAAGCAGCTGGCGCGTTGGTTAGACCAAAGAACATAACGAGAAACTCGTAGTCTCCATAACGCGTGCGAAAAACTGTTTTAGGAATATCTTGCTCCTTCACCTTAAACTGATGGTAGCCAGATCAAAGATCTATCCTCGAGAACCAACTGGTACCTTGGAGCTGATCGAACAAGTCATCAATCATCGGTAGTGGATATCGATTCTTTACCGTTAACTTATTCAACTCATGGTAGTCAATACACATTCGCATGCTACCGTCCTTCTTCTTTACAAACAAGACCGGAGCACCCCAAGGAGAGATACTCGGCCTGATAAAACCCTTATCGAGCAACTCCTGCAGTTGCTCCATTAACTCCTTCATCTCGGTCAGAGCCAACCGATACGGTGCCTTAGCTACAGGCTGAGCACCTGGTATCAGATCAATCTGAAACTCGATCTCTCAGTCAGGTGGCACTCCTGTTAAATCCTCAGGAAACATATCTGGAAAGTCACACACCACCATTATATCACAGTTATGGTGTTGGCATATCCACATCCTTTACATAGGCCAAGTAGGCACTACATCCACGCCTCATGCACTTTCCCGCCACCGCCATTGAAATCACCTTCGAAATCATAGTAACCCAATCACCATAAACAGTCACCGAATTCCCATCAGGCGCTATCAAACGAATCATCCTTAGTACTACATCAAATCCACCTAGGGGCATCATATGTAACTTAGCAGCAAACCTATGACCTTCTAATTCTATGGCACAGTCCTCTATCACATCAGTATCCCTAGTGGACTTACCAATAGCGATTTCTACGTTAAAGGGCTCATCAATGCATTTACTACTAACAGGCAGTTTAGCACAGAAAGTAACAGAAATAAAACTCTTACTGGCACCAGAATCAAATAACACAGAAGCAAGAGTTTGATCTACTAGAAACGTACCTGACACAACATCGGGGTCCATCCTAGCCTCCTCCCTGGTCATTATGAACGCTCTGGCACTCGCCCTTTGCTCCTCAGTCCCGGTCTTCTTTCCTGCTCTGGAACTCTCAGCCCTCGGCTTCTTGCATTCCCTACTCATGTGGCCTACTTCACCATAGTTGAAGCACCTCGCCGCTCTGCAATCTCTAGAGATGTGGCCGGGCTTCCCACACTTGAAACAGACGTTAAGCCCCAGCCTACACTCACTGGCGTGCTCCTTTCCACACTTCCCGCATCTCTTCACTCCTGAGCCTACAGCAACCACCCGACGATCATCCATTCTAGCCTTCTTGTTACTCGGGGTGAAACCACCACGCCCAAACCGTTTCCGGTT
>BJCO01467004.1:0-11612 GCA_018326465.1 Flaveria floridana
AACGTAAGTCCCCATAACGAGGAATCCACATTTGTCCGAATCGGGTTCTAACACCAAGAGTGTTCTCACCCAATTCCACGACTAGACCTTTCATCCTTTCAGAGTTAAGACGATCTTCTTTCAAAGCCTCGTCTTGAAATTCCTTGACCTGCGTCATCACGTCAAAGGTCATAATCAACTGATATGCCTTCACCAGAATCGGCTCGGGTCTTTCCTTTCGGCTAAGGGCGTCCGCCACCACGTTGGCCTTGCCCGGATGGTAGTGGATCTCACAATCATAATCCTTTATTAGCTCCAACCATCGACTCTGCCCATGTTCAAATCTTTCTGCTCGAAGAAGTACTTCAAGCTCTTGTGGTCAGTGAAGATTGTGCACTTCGTCCCGTATAAGTAGTGCCGCCAAATCTTCAAGGCAAAGATCACATCTGCTAGATCCAAGTGATGAGTAGCATAATTAACCTCATGAACTTTCAATTGCCGGGATGCATAGGCTATAACCTTTCCATGCTGCATCAACATGCAACCCAACCCTAAATAAGAAGCATACGAATAGAGTACCAAGTCCTCGCTTCATCGGGTAATGACAAGACAGGAGCGTGCGACAGCCTCATCTTTAACTCCTTAAAAGCCTTCTATTGATCTTGACCCCATACAAACTTCACATCCTTGCGGGTCAACTTAGTCAACGGAGAAGCTATCTTGGAGAAATGTTGGATAAATCTCCTATAATATCCCACCAATCCCAAGAAGCTGCGAATCTCGGATGGCGTCTTTGGAGGCTTCCATTGCATCACCACCTAAACCATCGCAGAGTCTACTATAATTCCTTCAGCATTCACTATGTGAACCAAGGATTGTACCTCGCGCAACCAAAAGCACACTTGGAGAATTTGGCATACAACTTCTCTCTCCTAAGTGTCTCCAATACCTCGCGTATGTGGCCGACATGTTCTTCCTCACTTCTCGAATAAATCAGGATATCATCAATAATCTTAATCATTGATTTATCTAACATTGGCCGACACACCCGGTTCATCAAATTCGTTAAGGCAGCTGGCGCGTTAGTTAAACCAAAAGACATAATGATAAACTTGTAGTGCCGTAACGCGTGTGAAAAGATTTTTTAGGAATGTCTTGCTCCATTACCTTTAATTGATGGTAGCCAGATCGAAGAGCTGTCCTCAAAAACCAACTGGCACCTTGGAGCTGATAAAAAAAGTCATCAATCCTCGGTAATGGATACCGATTCTTCACCGTCAACTTGTTCAATTCACTGTAGTCAATACACATCCTCATACTACTGTCCTTCTTCTTCACGAATAAGACCGGAGCACCTCAAGGAGAGACACTTGGTCTAATGAACCACTTATCGAGCAACTCCTGCAGTTGCTCCATCAATTCCTTCGTCTCTGAAGGAGCCAAACGATATGGTGCCTTAGCGACAGGCTGAGCACCGGGTATCAATTCAATTTGAAATTCGATTTAACGATCCGGTGGCACACGTGATAAGCCCTCTGGGAACACATTAGGAAAGTCACACACCCCCGGTAAATCGGACGATTGTGGTGTTGACGTGTCCACATCTTTTACGTAAGCCAGATAGGCACTACATCGTCGTCTCAGGCATTTTCCCACCACCGCCATCAAAATCACTTTCGGAATCATTGCAACTCAATCACCGTATATCGTCACCAAACTCCCATCATGCGCTGTTAATCTAATCATCTTCTTGTGACACACAATGTTCACCTCGTAGTCCGCTAACCAATCCATTCCTAGGACTACATCAAACCCGCCTAAGGTCATCATAAACAGTCTAGCAGGAAATTTATGACCTTCTAGTTCTATGTCACAACCCTCAATCAAGTCAGAAATACTTGTAGACTTACCTATGACAGTTTCTACATCAAATGGCTCATCAATACATATAGTACTAACATGCAAATTAGCACAGAAAGCAGCAGAAATAAAAATTCTACTAGCACCTGAATCAAATAACGCAGAAGCAAGAGTTTGGTTTACTAGAAACGTACCTGACACAACATCAGGGTCCGTCCTAGCTTCCTCCCTGGTCATGGTGAAAGCTCTGGTGCTCGCCTCCACCACTGTTAAAACATCTAGCCACATGACAGTCCTTTGCTTTATGCCCCATCCTCCCACACTTAAAGCATACAATCGATCCCCACCTACATTCTCCGGTATGCTCCTTTCCATATTTTCCACATCACTTCGGCCCCGTACCGGGTGTGACCACACGTCGGTCATCCACCCGTGCACTCTTATTATTTGCCGGAGCACCACCCGGTCCAAACCGCTTCCCATTCCAGTTCCAGTCACCACCACCTTTCTTGCTCACCTCTGCCACCACTACCTCCCTTTCATCATACAGTCTTCCCGCCAAATCAACTACCGACCTAAACGTGCTCGGTCGGGCAGCGATCATATGCCTGCGGATGTCCGCCGGCAAGCCCTGAATGTATCTCTTGATCTTCCGTGACAAGGGTGTCACCTGATCCAGCACTAGCCGTGTTATCTCGTTAAACTTGGTGGTGTATTGCTAATGTGTCATGGTTTCCGCCTCCAGCTAAAGGAACTCTCTCTCCACTTGTCCAACTTCCGATAAGGACAAAACTCCTCAATCACCAATTTCTTCAGCTCTCTCCACCTCATCCTGCCAATCACTCTACTACCCTCGGCTTGGACAATATTGTCCCACCAACATAGAGCCGAGTCTGCAAACGAATGAGTGGCAAACTTCACCATCAGATCTTCCCTACACTCGCTGATGCCAAGCACAGCTTCCATCTCTCTACCCATCGATAAGCAGCAGCAGCGGTGCCGTTGCCATCAAAATTAGGGGCTTGAATCTTTGAAGCCCCATAGTTACAGCCTCGTGCTGCCTTCGGCACAGGCTCTTCTTCCTCCTCCTCATCAGTAGGGACAACCTTCTCAGTCTCCAGTTGCTCTCTCCCTCCCGAGGACCTATTCCTCTCCTTCCTCTCTCCTTCTCTTGCAACCTTTATTACTTCAGTCACCACAGACGGTAAGATCGTCTGCATGACCTGGTGAACCTCCTCCAGCACATCCTCCTTCACTGAGGCCCTCAAATTAGCACTCTCATCACCACCCTCGGAATGAGGGGTCTCAGGCTCTTCATGAGCCACTTCTTCAGCTCTAGGCCTTCCTCTCATGACCCGTGGTCCAGCACCACGTCCACCACGACGTCCACCTCAAAAAGCCTTCAAAGATATACCACCAACCATCCTCTAACACGCTATAAGATCCAAAAACTAACATGGTCATTCGAGTGAGTAGCTTAGTTTATGTTAAGTGTAGTAAGTCCCTAATTACAGTGGCTAGTTGTGATTAGCCACTTACTTTACTCTTCATACCCCAAGCATTTTCTATCCTGACTGGATCAGTATCTAAATCTACTAAGGGCAAACATATGAAATAACAATCGCACATAATACCGGTTAACATTTAAGAAAATACCTGATGGCACGTAGCTACTAAGCTGACATCCCTCCTTTTGTCCTATTTTCAGTTTAAGATTAGGTTTTGAAAATGATTTACCTAATTCACTTAAACTTTGGCTCTGATACGAACTTGTAACGCCCCGATCCCGAGACGCTTACAGTTGGTCATTCATCGCACATAAATCATACATGTTTTTTAAAACATTGTAGCGGAATTACATAAAACCCTTTCATATGTTAATGATAGCTTTTGCAAAATAATACAATGTTGTTAACTGTTACAAAATATCATAATTTGCATTACATGACAAAAATGTCATTGTTATACAAATGGATGCCATCACAAAAATGCCAAGTAGCTGCCCCATGCCGTCCTCAGCAACAATCACCTGGCAATTGGAAAATGCATAAAAGTCAGCATTGCTGAGTGAGTCCTAGTTTTATAAAAAACATGACATACTTTACTTTCATTAAAATCTTTCTTTACTTTCATACACGACCATGCATCATACGTACAAATAGATAATATCATTATTATCTTCTATTATCATTCATTATCCTTCATTCAATGTACGTCACCATTCGTTCGTTAACTTACGTTCATTCATTATCGTACGTCATCGTTATTATTCGTTATTTTCCTTACCGTACTTCACGTACATTCATCATTATCTTCCTTACATTCCGGCCCAATGCCACGAGCTATACCCCACCATCATGCATAAAGCGGGTACTGGGCCGAAGTCTATAAATAGACTCCCATACATTGTGCCAGGTGGCCTGACCACGGTACCGGGGTAAATTCATTCGGACCAATGCCATGTGCTATACCCCACCATCATGCATAAAGCGGGTACTGGGCCGAAGTCTCTAAATAGACTCCCATACATTATGCCCGGTGGCCTGACCATAGTACTGGGGTAAGCGGCAAAGATCCCATACGTATGGTCAATCACAAGGATTAGACCCAAGTGTGCATCCTTCCAGGGTAGCTAACCCACACACAAATGATCTAACACCGTTCATTGGGTGTGAACCTCCATACATTGCTTGCAAGACTTTTCTTACTTCCATTCGTTCATTAATGCATGCATTAATTCTTTCTTTATGTTCCACATATCATTAACATTAACTTTTTCTCTAGATTACATAATACTTCATGTTTATTTTAACACATTCGTATAGCACATTTTGTTATAGAAAAAAACCGACCTTCCTGTTAAAGCCTATTAAAAACTTGGTTATTTAAATCGTATATTTAGAATGCACTTCCAGCCCCAAAATCATATAAAACATGTAAAATGGGGGTTCTAGAACTCACCTTATGCAACTTTGAGTATGGTTTCTTCAAACCCGTTTTCTATGAGCTCAAGAACCTAAAAACCACCAACAACCCACACACAAACATACCAACACATACATAAGCATACACTCAAACTAAAATCAGTCAAGAACACCTAAAAACCATCGAATTCTTACCTCGGATTCAACTTCTTCTTGTTCTTCCTTCAATAATCCAAATTCTACTCTTTCTCTCTAAAATATCCGAATGAAAGGATGTACAGAGGTGTTGTGGGCAGCCATACCACCTTTTGTACAAAATAAATATAAATTTTGTACTTTTGACACATTTGTCACTCGATCGAGAAAGACTAATAGACCTGGATCTTTTGCCTCTTTTAGGATGCCTCCTCCTCCACCTCCTCCTGCTAGGGCCCCGATACCGGCACCACCCATAACTAATCAGCTTGGACACCTTACCCAGGATGAGTACTAGCTGTCACCTAGGCCTAGTTTATATGATGGGCCTTGCGTTCTTGCCGGTGATCGATACTCCCAGTCAAGCCGTCAGGATAGTGAGTTCAGACCTTCTGACCACACCTCGAGTGAGCTGTTGAAGACCATCCAGCGCCACGAACTGACCCTCCAGCATGCCACAAGGACATCGCAATCTACTCAGTTTCAGGCAATGATGGCATCACATAGCGTGTAACGACTGGAACAGGAATAGAAAAAGAAGAGCTCGGGTTGGTTTGGGTGGCTGAAAAAGAAGTGGATGTGAGGAAGTACTGATGTTTGTTAGTTAAGCAATTGGGTTTGAGACTATTTGAAGAAACTATTTTAATTATCTATTTCAAAAACTATTACTATATAGGGGTGATGGCACCTTCCAACTTGTGAAACTATGACACTATTACATTCTGTTGATTGATGTTATGTTTGAATTATCTAAGAAACTATTGCTATTGATGCTAATGATGTAGGGTAATTGGATTTAAAATTTCGATATTATATGGTAAAAATTTGATGTGTGTGATATGAATGATTCACCCCATGTGAGTGAAGAAAATCTATATATATATTTGTGTCGTGTCCTGTGCATTATACCATCATGTAATTAGTTAGCACGACTAACAGGGGTAAAATTTACATAAATGGCATAATTAAAACCAAAAATATATGAGATGCTAAATGAATTTATCTATGATGCTATTAGAATGCCGACCCGGCGAGGAACTCTCATTGGGAGACGAGGAGCTACTAGAGGTCGACATGCGGGAGTTAGACCCACTGGGAACCAACCACCTACACCACTTGGGATACCACGTGGATGGAATGTTAATAAGGAAAATGATGAAAGAATTGCCAACCTAGTAGCACAAAAAATTGCAAATGCCATTCCCACGATCATTGCCCAGATCCACGCCGATAGGGGAAATCCAACTGGAACTGGTGGGCCTGAAAATACTGAAGCCAACAATAACGAAACCGAAGCTATAAGGAATGGGTGCTCCTACAAGACATTCATGGCCTGCAAGCCAAATGAATTCTGTGGCATCGAGGGTGCAATTGAAAGATATAGGTGGCTGGACGAAATTGAAGTTATGTTAGGTATCAGTGAATGCAAGCTTGAGCATATGGTGAGATTCGCTTCCCAATCTCTCAAGGGACCAGTACTGGAATGGTGGAAAACCATCATTCAGTCCTGAGGCAAGAATGTCATTGGTAGAATGAACTGGTCCGAGTTCAGGGAACTAATCACCAACAAGTACTGCCCTATCAATCACCTGGAGATACTGGAGGCTGAATTTCTGATTTTAGAAATGAAAACTACATTGAATACATAAACCAATTCTTGGCATTGTTTGGTACAACACTTGGTGATGCCCGAATCCAAGGGTGTAGCCAGCTTCATTTGGGGATTACATCCAAGGGTTAGAGGCATGGTTCGTTCTTCAAAGCCCACAACCCTACAGGTTGTAATGGATTTCACAGTAGCCTGACCGATGATCTGGTCCAAGCTAGTTGGACTGAACCTGTAAAGACCGACGATAGGAAGATGGCAATAGATGAGAAAAAGAGGTGATTCGATGCCAGGAAGGGGGTTGGCAGTAGCGGTGGCTCAAGCAAAAGATCTGGAGAAGTTGTAAGGCGTAACAACCAGAGTGGAAAAGCACAGAGATTATACCTAGGCACCAGTCCTTTCTGTAACAAATGCAAACTACACCATCAGGGAGAGTGCAACTCAATGCCCTATTTTAGGTGTAAGCGAACTGGTCATTTAATCAAAGATTGCACGTATGCGCCAGGGAAACAATGTTATGAGTGTGGAGATCTGGGACACTTAAGGAATAAGTGTCCCAAGCTGGTAAAAGACGAAGATACCAGACTGAACATACCCAAGGGAAGAGCGTTCGTGATGGATCCGAATGGTGCACGTAAGGAAACGGTTGTGGTGAACGGTACGTTCCTCATAAACAACCATCCTGCAACCATTCTTTTTGATACTGGGGCAACTGCTAGTTTTGTTTCCAATACTTTTAGGCCTTTGATTGATTTGGCAAAATGTACCTTAAATGATACCTTCACTGTCGAATTGGCTGATGGTAATATAATAGAAACTAACGAAATCATCAAAGATTGCAAATTGGTCCTAGGGGGTAATTCATTTGGTATAGACTTAATGCCTATTAAATTAGGAGGTTTTGACGTGGTTGTAGGAATGGATTGGTTGGTAAGAAATAGGGCTGAAATCGTGTGCGACGAGCATTTGCATAAGATTCCTTTAACCAACGAGGAGATGTTAGTAGTCCATGAAGAAAGAAACCACCCACTGTGCCCTATGATATCCCACATAAAGGTCACCAAGAGCCTCAAGAAAGGGCGCACGACTTTCATAGTCTATGTGATGAGTACCAAAAGAGAACAGAAGGTTGAGGACATACCTGTGGTGTCTGAGTACTTGGAGGTATTACCAGAAGACCTACCAGGACTCCCTCCAACCCAACAAGTGGAATTCCAGATAGATTTGGTACCTGGGGCCGCGCATGTGGCCAAAGCACCTTATCGACTCGCAAAGCCTAAAATGAAAGAGCTTATGCTCCGAATCCAGGAATTACTTGACAAGGGGTTTATACGACCCAACGTTTCACCATGGGGGTGCTCCAGTGCTATTTGTCAAAAAGAAAGATGGAACCATAAGAATGTGGATGGACTATTGGGAGTCGAATAATCTTACCATAAAGAATAGATATTCTCTTCCTAGAATCAATGACTTATTCGACCAATTGCAAGGAGCTAACTATTTTTCTAAGATAGACTTGCGATCGGGGTACCACCAGCTAAAGATAAAGGAAGAAGACATCCCTAAGACAGCTTTCATAACCAGGTATGGGCACTATGTGTACCTAGTCATGCCTTTTACATTGACTAACGCGCCAGCAGCATTCATGGACCTCATGAACCGTGTGTGTCGTCCATACCTAGATAAGTTTGTGATTGTATTTATTGATGATATATTGATCTACTATTGAAGCAAAGAAGATCATGAGAAGCATGTTCGGTTAATCCTTGAACTACTCAAGCACGAGAAACTATACGCAAAATTCTCCAAATATGAGTTTTGGATGCGTGAAATATAGTTATTTGGACACAAAGTTAATAAAGATGGAATCCAGGTGGATCCAGCAAAAATAAAGGCTATCAAGGAATGGATGATCCCAGAAACCCCAACCAAGATCAGACAATTTCTTGGTTTGGCTGGTTACTATAGGAGGTTTATCAAGGACTTCTCTCGAACAGTTAACCACTAAGTGCTTTAACCAAGAAGGATACAGCGTATGAGTGAGGAAAGGAACAAGATGAAGCCTTCAATTTGTTAAAGGAAAAACTGTACAGTGCACCAATCCTTGCCCTACCTGAGGGAATTGAGGACTTTGTAGTCTATCTTGATGCCTCACATCAAGGATTTGGATGCGTGCTAATGCAGCGGGAAAAAGTAATCGTGTATGCGTCCAGATTATTGAACGAGCATGAAAGGAAGTACACAACACACAATATGGAGTTGGGTGTTGTAGTGTTTGCTCTCAAAATGTGGAGACACTACCTTTATGGCACTAAGTGTGTTATTTTCACCAATCACAAAAGCCTGCAGCATATCCTAGATCAGAAAAATGTTGAACATACGCCAGAGAAGATGGGTAGAATTGCTAAGTGATTACGAATGTGAGATCCGCTATCACCCAGGAAAAGCAAATATAGTGGCAAATGTCCTGAGTAGAAAGGAAAGGGAAAAGACCCTTCATGTTCGTGCCTTAAGGATGAACGTGTATAGTAGCCATGTCGCTAGATTGAAAGAAGCATAAAAGGAAGCCCTCAAGGAGGATAAGTTTCCTAGTGAGATGTTAACAGGGATGGAGAAGTGTTTGGAAGTAGACAACGATGGATTGTACAAATGTGAAGGGAGGACATGGGTGCCTAACCATGGTGGAATTAGGGATATGATTTTGGAGGAGGCCCTAAATCTAGATATTCAGTTCACGTAGGAAGCGATAAGATGTATCAAGACTTGAAAACACTTTTCTGGTGGCCCGGATTATAGAAATCTATTGCCACCTATGTGGAGAAATGTTTGACGTGTGCAATGGTAAAGGCTGAAAACCAAAAAGCATCGGGAACCCTACAGCAACCTGAAATCCCAGAATGGAAATGGGATAACATCATAATGGATTTTGTCACGATACTACCAAGAACATCTCGTGGTCATGATGCTATTTGGGTAATCGTGGATAGGCTTACTAAACCAGCTCATTTCTTACCAATTCGAGAGGACTATGAGATGTCAAAGTTAGCCCGAATATACATTGACAAAATAGTGACTCGGCATGGAGCGCTGCTCTCGATATCTCAGATCGCGACAGTCGCTTCACATCATGATTTTGGACATCTCTCCAATAGGCTCTGGGGACCCGTCTCGACATAAGCACCGCGTATCACCCTCAAACCGACGGGCAAAGCAAGAGAACCATACAGACCTTGGAAGACATCTTGAGAGCTTGTGTGATCGACTTTGGTGGAAGTTGGGACAACCACCATCCCCTATTGGAGTTCTCCTACAACAATAGCTACCGTGCAAGTATCAAAGCAGCTCCTTGCGAAGCCCTTTATGGTAGGAAGTGTTGGTAACCATTGAGTTGGAACGAGATTGGTGATAGCCAAGTGATAGGACCCGACATCATGATGGAAACCACGGATAAGATAGTCAAGATAAAGGAACGACTAAGAATAGCCAGAGACCAACAAAAGAAGTACGCCGACAGAAGGCGAAAGCCCCTGGAGTTCCAAATAGGCGATAAAGTAATGTTAAAAGTCATGTCATGGAAGGGAACTGTGAGATTTGGCAAGAAGGGTAAACTAAGCCCAATATATATTGGACTATTCGAGAAATTGGTAAGAATTGATTTGGTAGCATACCAGCTTGAGTTACCACAAGAGCTAAGCTACATACATGACACATTTCATGTGTCAAATCTGAAGAAGTGTTTGGTAGATAAAACCTTAGATTTGCCCATGAAGGAAGCCAGAATCAATAAAAAGTTAAACTTTGTTAAGGAGCCCATAGAGATCACCGATCGACTAGTCACAAAGCATAGGCGAAGCCGCGTCCCCAAAGTGAAGGTATGGTGGAACTCCAAACAAGGATTTGAGTTTACTTGGGAGCGTGAAGACGAAATGAGAAGGGATTATCCGCACCAGTTCAAACCCGCCAGTTTGGAAACCTAATCGAAGCTAAAATTTCGGGACGAAATTTTCTAAATGGTGGAAGAATGTAACAACCGACCCCGAGGTTAATATTCCAAACCCTGATTCTCAACAATAATGGCTACTATTATCAATATCTGTAATATATTTATTATTACTAATTGATTTATTTTATATAATTGTTATTATGTGTTTAAAATTCTTAGATGCTACGTTAGGTGTTGCTGGAATAAGATAAGTTAACGATCCAAAATTTAACGTAAGACGTGAAAATTTTAGAATTAAATCAAAAATAATTAATTTTGTGTATGTACACATAATTCCCGAAATAATTATGATCATACACATCAAAACCTTAAAAACGTTTAACTAGAAACTATCACCTAAAATACTACACTACACAACAAAACTACACCACATATATTAACTTACAAAAAAAAATAAAAACCCACACCCACCATCAAATCTCGGCCACACCACCCCACCCTCCAATCCCCTTCTTACCTTTCTTCTTACACAACTTACAATTACACACTACCCTTTCCCACTATCCTATATATGCAAGATTTCGAAACACACACACTGTAGGATTCTGTGTGCCCAAGACACATAGAATATTGATGCGGTTAGTACATTATGATCCAAGTCGGGTTATACCCAATAACAAGCTTAACAAACACCAATTGATATTTAATTAGTGATATGATCATACAATTAAATATTCACACCAAATTAAGAAAATGGGTTTTCTAAATAATTTACATGAGAGATGGAACAAATTATAAGGATAATTTGTTGATGAATTAATTGTTATTCTTGTTATTTAAAAGGGTTTTAGATAACAATAATAATATATATATGAGTGTGCCCTAATTAAATTGTTTAATTAAAAGGGACATATGTCACATTTAAACATAAGTCTAGATAGTGACATTTTAATGTATGATGTATAGTTAATATTAATAAGTTGTGTTGGTGTTTTAAGGGAGGGAAATGTTGGATTCTATATGCCCAAGACACATAAAATATTGATGTGGTTAGTACGTCATGATCCAAGTCGGGTTATACCCAATAACAAGCTTAGCAAACACC